>APFE031507831.1:0-33271 GCA_000404065.3 Pinus taeda
TCCAATTTGGAGTTGTATCCATGGACGCGCATCCTCCAATACTCCACCCGAAGTGGTAAGACTCTTGTCTCAGGTAAAATTTAATGGTAAGGGAAATTCTTCTGCTTTTAATCATGTCTTTCAATTTATTAAAAACATTTCAAATTATGATTTTCAAGGAATTGATGAAGGCATCTTATGCAGAATCTTTACTCTCACATTTTCGGCAAAAACCAGAAGCTGGTGTAAAACTCTTCCAGTTGCCTCAATCTACAGCTGGGGTCAATTTGTTACAATTTTCATTTGTAAATTTGACGACTACGATTATGAACAGGTACGTGAGGAAATTGAATATCTACGAAGGTTTGAAAATGAGTCTGTTAATGATTTTAATATTCGATTTCATTTGAATTCCTTAAGATTTAAAGACGAAGATAAACCTACGGAAGAAGAATCATTAGATTGGTTTGAATATATTTGTTCTCTTCCAACCATTCCCAATCCATATGAAATTGATTCAAGCTTTGTTCCATCCCCTTCTAATATAAATGAGAATCCCAATTTGGATGTGCAAATAAATTGTGATGAAGCGGTTTCACAAAGCTTGGAAAATATTTCCATTCAAATGCAAGAAGACAACAACAGAAATTTTGGAGAAAAAATCGCCTTGAAATCTGAAAGCTAATTTGAAGTAAATTTGGAAAGTCAAATCGCAAATCAGCAAGTACAATCAGCAATCAAAATGCAAACTACTGTACAAATTTCTGAATTTTTCCATGATGAGCAAATGCCAAAATTAGAGAAGCAAAGTAGCATTCTTCAAGAAAGAATACGCACGCAAAGGAATGATCTGCAATCTGATATTTACAATGAGCATAATGCACAAGAGTTCTCAAACAGAGACAATTTTAAATGCATTGTTTCAAGTTCACACTTTTCCCTTTATCCTGATATTTTTAATGACGGTAATATTTTTCCTCTTGGTATTAATGATATTCCAGAAATTAAAAAGGCTGATCTGAATGAATTACCATTAAGATTTTATCAAGATAGAGAAGCAATTAGTGATCATTCTTTTGCCATTAATAAACATGATTTTCTTGTTCCTCCTTGTTTAGATATATTGGATGAGATTGAAAGGAATTCTACAGAATCTTGTGAGGTCATTTATGATGATTACTTTGATATTGAGGATGTTGATTTCAATTTTTCTCAAGAGAATCTTCATGATAAAATTCAAATAACATCTATGAACGAGGAACATTTCATTGTAGGAATTATTCCAACTAATCCTCATTTTAGAGCAGCAAATTATCTTCATGATTTCACTATTCCAGAAAACATTCCAATTTATGATTCATATCATGATCAAACTCTCATTCCTACTCATAATCATAATTTGTTTTCCAATTCACAAGTTGGAATTCAAAATTATTCAAATTCCATAATTCTGGCCAATCCTTGTGAAAGAGAAATTATTTCAAAACAATCCCAATTGTGCTGTAACATTAGCTGTACAAATAGTGATTTCATTTTAGTTTTTCTCTCACACTTATTTTGTTTAAACTTGGATTTATTTTCTGATTTTATTTTGCAAAATTTTCACACTTTTCGCTGGCATATTGAACACCTTACTATCAAACACTCAATTGATGCATTGCCCGATTGGGAAATTGAGGTTTCATATTATAATCATGAGCATCAAAAGATTTCAATATTTCAATTTCAATCAATGCTAATGTTTCATCAAAAGCTTCTATCTTTTCAAAGGCAATGTCAACAAGAGAATTCATTTTTGCAATCTGGCCAGCAATTCAATTCAATTAATAATTTTCCATTTCATTTGAAAGATTTCCATTCATCTTTCATTGACTCATTTGAAAAATATTTTGAAATTTTTGTTTCAAAGAAGATTGTTAATAACTTAACATTTGTACATAACACTAACAAATTTTTTCAGGCCTTTGAATTTAAAAACTCATATCCACAATTCGGCCTGTCATCTCCTCTTTTGAATGTTTCCCAATCATTAATAGAAATCCATCCAGATTTTTGTGATCCAATTGGTATTGAATTGGAAAGCAAATTTCAAGAGAAGGAGATTTTAATCAACTTGCTAATACTAACTATACATTCTAATTTCATATTTATTTTCCTTAGTTTAGTCAAATCTGTATTTTTATTACTAACATTTGAACTGTACATAAACGCGGGAAATAAAAAATGAGAAAAATGGCTACACCTGAATATGAACTATACCTAGTATTTCATGTATATGGTTAGAATAGGAGTAGAATTAATTTAGTTAGCTTGTTTTGTGTAGTTAATTTATTTGTATTAATTCTGTAGATTAAAGAATAAAACAAAGTAATCAGCCTTCTCATACATGTTCAGTGGAAACATTTTTCCTTATCAGAAAATTTTAATTCTTGCTTTCCTTTTTGGAATTTCTTATAGCGACATCTCTGCTCCGCCTATTTTGAATAATGCCTTGATTAAATTCAATTAAAGTTGCACTTGGTATCGATTGCCTCAAAGCCACTTTTCTTTATTTCGAGATTTCCTTCTAAGATTTTCTTTTGAAATTTATATGGTAAGGATTTGAGGATATAAAAGCTTCATGATCCCATTATCCCATGAGATGACTGATTGACTATGATAAGCCTAATTCTAATTGAATCATTATTAGTCAGTCTAACCTGTCATGGTAACCATATGAAGTTCATATTATCTTCCTCGGAATTTGCCAAAAGTTGATCTTAAGGATGGCCATTTTGCCGAGTGCACACATTTAAATCTGTTTTGATATTTTTCCACAATTAGTGGCTTAATCTCATTCTAATCTTTAGTTTATTATATGATGTTGTAAAACACATCATGTTTATTTACTAAAGGCATTATTGAACAATCACTATAACAATACATATTTTTCTCAAGATTAATTCGGAACGAGCAGAAGTAATAAATTGTTACTTCACTTCGAAGGGGAAGCATAGTTTCATATTTATTTCTGGTAAATTTTATATTCCATTAACATGAATGATTGATTTCATTTAGGATGATTGCACACTTAGATTTAGAATAAATAATAAGATGATTTTAATCAAAAGAATAATTTGAAGATTTATCAGGTAAAATTTACAGACAATTTCCTTTCAAGTACGCATTTACAACTTTATTCTCATCAATTATTAGTTCATCTTTTCCTTAGTTTATATTTTATTCGTGTTCTGTTTTATTTGCAGGTTTTTATTTCTTTTCAAAACTTGAACTAAGCAGCAAACTCATTTCAAATTTGCAAACAGGTTCAGGGAAATTCAATTCTGATTCATTAGAATTTAAGCATTTTTTTTAGTTTTGCTTTCATTCATTAGAAAACCCAATTGAAATTTCAAGAAATATCATAAGACCATTCGCATTACAAGATTTCATCGGAAGTAGTTCTTAGTATTTCTTTTGATAACAAATTCTTCATCAAAGACCTCCAATGCATTATCTTACTCATATGCCATATTGCATTTCGCATATCGGAGCTTTCCAAGTGAAGTATACTTCCATGAAAATGAATCGTCGATCTCCGATAATAGACTTTACCGATATTGCGATCAACACATAATTTCCGATTTGATATGAAATTCAAATCAAATTCATAAAAAATATCACGTTCATTCAATCGCAATAATGGTAAGAGCATAACTTTAAAAGGACCGATGTCTCGGATCCGATATGTTATCAAATTTTCATCATAAAATTATGGGGTCCACTCTTCATCGCAGATCGGCATATTGAGAATTGTTATATCATGCGCTTAAGATTGTCGATCACGATCGCCGATTAGTTATGTCATTCATTGCATTGCCGATATCGCAATCGCTTCCTTGCAGTTTTATTTATGGCCGATATCTCGGATCCGATATGTTATTGAAATCCCATCATAAAAGTTATCGGGTCCGCTCTTCATTGCATATCGGCATCGCAAAAAAAAAATATACTGTGTTACATCAGGTACCCAAAGTTTGCTGATTGCCGATTAAGCTACGTCATCCATCGCATCGCCGATATTGCAATCGTTTCATCACATTTTTACGCTCACATCACTTCTCTGAATTACAATGTATATTTTGAGATGTGGAAAGCACGATGCAATTGATTCTCCGATCTCTGATATAATATTTCTTTAATGATGCGAGCACTTCATTTCATTGCACATGTTCTTCTCGGCAATTTGCCATTGCAATCTCTGATGCAATAGCTTCCAATGCATGCTTTGAGCCATTAACATTTAATCGATATATGGCATAGCAACAAAAGTGAAGTCTTGCAAATTAAAATTCAAGCATGGTGAAGAGACATTTGATGCGAATCATCCGATACAACGATGTGTTATTTTAAAAGCTAGCTTGGGTAATAATTATGGTAAGAAAGCAGTTAATGACGAATTTGCAGTACATTTAAATCATTTTGATATATTTCAGTTTCAAATATATAAGTCCATAATTTAAAATGGAATTCAAGACCTCTTCATTTTCATATTTAAATTTTATCATCTTGGATTTGGTCTTGATTTTGTATATGAAACTAATAATATTTTGAGAAACAGTCATTACTGCAAATTCTCATTCTCATTTTTGATACATTTGTTTTAATTTCAACTCCATTGAGCACTAGGCATTTCATCTTTACATTTTACTGCATGCTTTAGTTTAAATAAAATAAATAATGACTTTGGGTTACAGAATTTTGGTTAGTTTGACTTCTTCATGTTTTTAATGTTAAGTAAAATAACAAGTCAGCTAGTTTGGAGAAACTGATACCTTTCAGGTAAGATCAAAAGAAATTATCCAATGGTAAGATTCGTGTACCCACTTTCATTAATTTCCATTTCATCACTCTAGTTTCATTTTTGTTTTTTAAATTATGCTGATATAAAACTCTGTTTTGCAGCTCTTCATAAAAAATTTCAATCTTCTGCCGAATCATATTTTCAAAGTCCATACTCTTCTCCTGGCTTTATTTCAATAAGCAACGATAATATTCATCGAAACAGTTACACCAGGAAGTTTATGAAACTTTAATCTATTTCTTTAAGCATTCCTTTTTTAGAAAATGATTAAGATGATGCTTGGAAACAAGAAGATTCATATCAAACAGAAATTATTCATTGTGGCTGAATTTTACAATCATTGTTATCTAAAAGCCTAAAGCATTCACAACTCTGCAAGGTATGTTTTTCTAAATCTCAACATAAGAAGGAATGATTACATGCTTATTTTATTTTTCTTCATATTATTGGAGACATTGGTATAAACATTCTTGTTCGAGTTTATCTTGCGAAACTTGGATTTTCCTTTCCATTTTTAGAGATTTCTTGGTTTTGATTTTTGTTCACTGATCTCTTTTCTCATTTTAGCATAAGAATTCTTTTTCTTTTGGTTTTCAGTTTTGATTTTGGTGACTGTGCCGTAATTTATATGGAAAGCCTACTTGTTACCTAACAATTGTCAGCATACATGGAGAAAAATTGTTAATAGTCATCTATTAGCTTTTTCTTAAATCTCTTAGTAGAGTTCGACTTTCTTATTATAAAAGTAAACATATTTAAGGAAGAGATTACCAATCAAGAGAAGTTGGCAAAGTATCATAAAATCTGGAATTTTTTTTTTCATCAAATTGTAATCATTTTGAGATTTCAAAATTTTATTAAGATCTTTCAAAGTTTTATTATCAGTCAAGGAAAGTTATTTATAACCAAGTAAAGACACTTTAAAGCAAAGCACCTTTAACTCTGAAATTGTCATTCTTAACTCTTAAGGAGTCAATGATTCTCCCTGTCCCAAAGAGTCATATTTTTCTAGAGAATAATCCAGAAATATATTTAAACTTAAAAGATAAGAGGTCTCATCATGAGCCTACTTACCATGATCATAGGGGAAAAATAGGCTGACATTACCAACGTTGCTAAACAAACCAGGGTAATGGCTTATGACTGCAAACAATTAAAAGACAAGGGGTCTCATCACGAGCCAGCTTGTTCAGTCCAATTTTAACCAGTGAATGGCATTGTCAACTATCTGGCTACCATACTAGGAAAATGGCTTTTATCTCTAGATCAATAATTGATAGATTTATCTCTAGATCAATAATTCTTGAAGAGATGGGATTTTGAATCATTGAGGATTAAAAAGGTAACCCTGCCGAGACTATAGATGTTTGCTGGCAGCAGTGGCTCTACCTGTGACAAATGAGTATATTCTAAAAGCTACGCTGTAAAATGACACTCACTTTATCTCTACAACTAATTAAAGACTGATATAGAGTTTTGAAATATTTTAATTTTTGAGGAATTTTAAGAAAAAATAAAATTAGATGACTCTGTTTTTTATTCAGACTAATGAACCTAGTCAAGTATTTCACGCAAAATTTTCTCTTCTTTAATTATTTTTACTTTAATTTTAGGAAAATCTCATTCATAACAAAGAGAGATAACTGGTTCTTCTCCCGTGTGTCGCCATTGTTGTGGTAAAAACACAACCCCCCCATTATTGGTTTGATCAACTCAAATAATGGGGACCCTTTCTATAAAAATTTGGCTAAACACCTTTTTGGATTTTTATTTAGTTGATTGCCCTACATTTTTGTTAATTTTTCGTTTTCCTTGAATTCTTGTTTTGATTGCTTTGTTGCAATCGATTTTTTATAAGCTTCCCATTGACGCTTTATTCACCTCATTTTGTCAACTGGTTTGCAAATGGCACTCCTTTGAAGTCTCATCATTTATCTAGCCTGGGTTAAAAATGCATAAAATGCACAATATCGCATTTTGTAAATAAATTAGTTCAACAAGGCATTCATTTCAAATATTAACCCATAGCGAGTTTATACTAACATTTTTCAGTTTTAGTTCATATTTACTTTTATTAAGGGTGGTTGGTGGAGTATTAATCAAAATAACCTCGCTAAAATAAAACGCAAATCAAAATTTGGTTGTATAATATCTAAATCTCCAGATTAATTTAAATTAGTTATATTAAAATATAATTAATAATTAAACTTAAATATTTAATATATATAAAAAAAAATATATCGCATCGGGAGTTATTATTTGACATAAGTTATAAGCCTCGATATACACCATAACCCCGATGCAATATCACATCGGGGAAGTTCACTTGACACATTTTAATGAACCCCTCCATCCTCCTGATTGCCGATAAGCGAACAGGAATAAAAACAAAGTTTTATATAGTTGGTTCAAACGACTTGTTCCTTGGAGTCTTAAGTATGGTGATATGGTTAGTTTTAATGTTTTATATATATTAGTAGTGGTGTAGGTTAGTATATATTTAACATTAGTTTATATAATATGTAATATTATATTAATTAAATTAATTAATAATATGTAATATATTATATTAATTAAATTAATTAATAATATTCAATATTTAATTAATTTAATTAAAATTTAAATATCATTTAGATTAATATTGATTAGTTTTTAATTAGAATAGATTTGTTTATAAATCGCTAATTAGACATCAGTTAGTTAAATTAGTAAATAGGTTATTTTATAATTGTTTAGTTATATTAACAATTAATTTAGAATTAATTAGAATTCTAATTTAGGATTTAATTCTTAATGAGAATTTTGATTTTTTTTAGCCCAGCAACAGAATTTCCAGATTCATGCTAGATTTGATCCATCAATTTTGGAGGCTCATAAATTGAGTTATACTTGGCCAAATGAGGCCCATGATAGCTCATTGGAAAGAGAAAATCAAGGAGAACATTTTGGAGGAGGTTTCACCAAAAGATTTGATCATTTATTGGGACAAAAATCAGGCAGAAAATCAGGCTCCGAATTTTGAAAACAAAATCAATTTTCTGAGTTATTTTCTTCAATTTCATTTGTCCAAAGCCTCTTCTAATTGCAGATCCATTGATCAATGATATCTTTTGCGAATCAAACCATTCCAAGCATCAATACAGAGCTTATATTTTATTTTCAATTATTTATTTAAATAGAATTTGATTGGGTTTGATTTAATTGCCAGAAATGATATTTTGATTGCATTTTAATTTGTTTTGATTTCTTTTGCAGGAAAACAGTGTAAGAAATATGGAAAAAAGAATCTCAATCAATGAGAATGCTCTAGCAATTGAAGATCATGATTTTTGAGCAAGTAAAATTGGATTGAGCAGATTTCTCTTCAACAAACTCTTCTCTCAAGAATTCCTTGACAAATATTATAAATAATAGATTGCAGAATGTAATAGGGGGCTGCTCTCCTCTACAATTTTAGACTTCTGAAAGAACTACTGTAATAGGAATTTAGAGTTGTAGGAGAGAGGAAAGAAAATCTCAGATCTGGGGATTATTGAGGATTTTCCTTTTGTATCTTGAATTATGTGTGAGGGACAGAGTTTGCACTATTGTTGCTCTAGTTTTGAAGGAAAAAATTCAAGCAATGTAAAAGGTTGCTGGAGACAAAGGACAGAGAAATGGATGCAATAAATTGGTATTTCTAATATTACTGTTTGAAATATCAGTTTTAATTTTATGGTGACAGGAATGTGTCATTTTATTCATGTTTGTGCACTATTGTCAATATGGGTAATTTTTCTCAATCTTGTTATTATGTATCTATGTTTTTATGGATTAATTTCTCATTTTTGAGTAACTACTTACTCTAAAATATGTCTTATGAAACCGATTTATTGAATGGTAATGTGTTGTGAACTATTTCCACATATCATTATTCAATTATTGGATTTATTGATTTGATAATCAATAACATTTTCGTGAACTACTTCCTGGAATGTTATTGGTTTATTATTTCAAGTTTTAAGGTCTCAATAGAATGTGTTTTAGTAACCATAATATCAGTTAATTGAACTACTTCATTAACTTGATATTCATTAAAAACAAGACATATTTAAATCCCAATATTTTGATTATCTTGCTCTTAGTTGGGTTAGATCTATATCTGTCTAATTAAGATAGGATTTGGATTAGTTTCTTTTGCTTGCATCATAGAATAAACTTGCATTTAGAGTAAATTCTACATTCTTTTAAGTCCTCTCCTTAAAGAGGCAAAATTTTAGTTGTGGCTTTGAACCCAAATCAGCTTAAGGGTCATTCTCTTGCCTGATCAGCAAGAAGAAGTGATCTGATATCTCTGTCTATTGGTAGGTAAAGATACATCATAAACCAATAGCAATAGGGAGAAGGTAACTGGACCTAGTTAAACCAGTCGGAGCCACCACACCAAACGGAAAAGGAGTTGCTTTAAGGTCCAGACTGGGTGTTTATCCCCCATTGTTGTTGTAGCGATTTTTGAGGCATCAACATTTTTTGCGCTAGAAGGAGGGCTTGAGATTTTTTGTCTATTGGAGTCTTTTCAATTTTAATATTTTATTTATTGTGATGGCTCCTCTTAAACTTCCAATTTGGAGTTGTATCCATGGACGTGCATCCTCCAAACTCCACCCGAAGTGGTAAGACTCTTGTCTCAGGTAAAATTTAATGGTAAGGGAAATTCTTCTGCTTTTAATCATGTCTTTCAATTTATTAAAAACATTTCAAATTATGATTTTCAAGGAATTGATGAAGGCATCTTATGCAGAATCTTTACTCTCACATTTTCGGCAAAAACCAGAAGCTGGTGTAAAACTCTTCCAGTTGCCTCAATCTACAGCTGGGGTCAATTTGTTACAATTTTCATTTGTAAATTTGACGACTACGATTATGAACAGGTACGTGAGGAAATTGAATATCTACGAAGGTTTGAAAATGAGTCTGTTAATGATTTTAATATTCGATTTCATTTGAATTCCTTAAGATTTAAAGACGAAGATAAACCTACGGAAGAAGAATCATTAGATTGGTTTGAATATATTTGTTCTCTTCCAACCATTCCCAATCCATATGAAATTGATTCAAGCTTTGTTCCATCCCCTTCTAATATAAATGAGAATCCCAATTTGGATGTGCAAATAAATTGTGATGAAGCGGTTTCACAAAGCTTGGAAAATATTTCCATTCAAATGCAAGAAGACAACAACAGAAATTTTGGAGAAAAAATCGCCTTGAAATCTGAAAGCTAATTTGAAGTAAATTTGGAAAGTCAAATCGCAAATCAGCAAGTACAATCAGCAATCAAAATGCAAACTACTGTACAAATTTCTGAATTTTTCCATGATGAGCAAATGCCAAAATTAGAGAAGCAAAGTAGCATTCTTCAAGAAAGAATACGCACGCAAAGGAATGATCTGCAATCTGATATTTACAATGAGCATAATGCACAAGAGTTCTCAAACAGAGACAATTTTAAATGCATTGTTTCAAGTTCACACTTTTCCCTTTATCCTGATATTTTTAATGACGGTAATATTTTTCCTCTTGGTATTAATGATATTCCAGAAATTAAAAAGGCTGATCTGAATGAATTACCATTAAGATTTTATCAAGATAGAGAAGCAATTAGTGATCATTCTTTTGCCATTAATAAACATGATTTTCTTGTTCCTCCTTGTTTAGATATATTGGATGAGATTGAAAGGAATTCTACAGAATCTTGTGAGGTCATTTATGATGATTACTTTGATATTGAGGATGTTGATTTCAATTTTTCTCAAGAGAATCTTCATGATAAAATTCAAATAACATCTATGAACGAGGAACATTTCATTGTAGGAATTATTCCAACTAATCCTCATTTTAGAGCAGCAAATTATCTTCATGATTTCACTATTCCAGAAAACATTCCAATTTATGATTCATATCATGATCAAACTCTCATTCCTACTCATAATCATAATTTGTTTTCCAATTCACAAGTTGGAATTCAAAATTATTCAAATTCCATAATTCTGGCCAATCCTTGTGAAAGAGAAATTATTTCAAAACAATCCCAATTGTGCTGTAACATTAGCTGTACAAATAGTGATTTCATTTTAGTTTTTCTCTCACACTTATTTTGTTTAAACTTGGATTTATTTTCTGATTTTATTTTGCAAAATTTTCACACTTTTCGCTGGCATATTGAACACCTTACTATCAAACACTCAATTGATGCATTGCCCGATTGGGAAATTGAGGTTTCATATTATAATCATGAGCATCAAAAGATTTCAATATTTCAATTTCAATCAATGCTAATGTTTCATCAAAAGCTTCTATCTTTTCAAAGGCAATGTCAACAAGAGAATTCATTTTTGCAATCTGGCCAGCAATTCAATTCAATTAATAATTTTCCATTTCATTTGAAAGATTTCCATTCATCTTTCATTGACTCATTTGAAAAATATTTTGAAATTTTTGTTTCAAAGAAGATTGTTAATAACTTAACATTTGTACATAACACTAACAAATTTTTTCAGGCCTTTGAATTTAAAAACTCATATCCACAATTCGGCCTGTCATCTCCTCTTTTGAATGTTTCCCAATCATTAATAGAAATCCATCCAGATTTTTGTGATCCAATTGGTATTGAATTGGAAAGCAAATTTCAAGAGAAGGAGATTTTAATCAACTTGCTAATACTAACTATACATTCTAATTTCATATTTATTTTCCTTAGTTTAGTCAAATCTGTATTTTTATTACTAACATTTGAACTGTACATAAACGCGGGAATAAAAATGAGAAAATGGCTACACTGGAAATTGACTATACCTAGTCATTTTCATGTATATGGTTAGAATAGGAGTAGAATTAATTTAGTTAGCTTGTTTTGTGTAGTTAATTTATTTGTATTAATTCTGTAGATTAAAGAATAAAACAAAGTAATCAGCCTTCTCATACATGTTCAGTGGAAACATTTTTCCTTATCAGAAAATTTTAATTCTTGCTTTCCTTTTTGGAATTTCTTATAGCGACATCTCTGCTCCGCCTATTTTGAATAATGCCTTGATTAAATTCAATTAAAGTTGCACTTGGTATCGATTGCCTCAAAGCCACTTTTCTTTATTTCGAGATTTCCTTCTAAGATTTTCTTTTGAAATTTATATGGTAAGGATTTGAGGATATAAAAGCTTCATGATCCCATTATCCCATGAGATGACTGATTGACTATGATAAGCCTAATTCTAATTGAATCATTATTAGTCAGTCTAACCTGTCATGGTAACCATATGAAGTTCATATTATCTTCCTCGGAATTTGCCAAAAGTTGATCTTAAGGATGGCCATTTTGCCGAGTGCACACATTTAAATCTGTTTTGATATTTTTCCACAATTAGTGGCTTAATCTCATTCTAATCTTTAGTTTATTATATGATGTTGTAAAACACATCATGTTTATTTACTAAAGGCATTATTGAACAATCACTATAACAATACATATTTTTCTCAAGATTAATTCGGAACGAGCAGAAGTAATAAATTGTTACTTCACTTCGAAGGGGAAGCATAGTTTCATATTTATTTCTGGTAAATTTTATATTCCATTAACATGAATGATTGATTTCATTTAGGATGATTGCACACTTAGATTTAGAATAAATAATAAGATGATTTTAATCAAAAGAATAATTTGAAGATTTATCAGGTAAAATTTACAGACAATTTCCTTTCAAGTACGCATTTACAACTTTATTCTCATCAATTATTAGTTCATCTTTTCCTTAGTTTATATTTTATTCGTGTTCTGTTTTATTTGCAGGTTTTTATTTCTTTTCAAAACTTGAACTAAGCAGCAAACTCATTTCAAATTTGCAAACAGGTTCAGGGAAATTCAATTCTGATTCATTAGAATTTAAGCATTTTTTTTAGTTTTGCTTTCATTCATTAGAAAACCCAATTGAAATTTCAAGAAATATCATAAGACCATTCGCATTACAAGATTTCATCGGAAGTAGTTCTTAGTATTTCTTTTGATAACAAATTCTTCATCAAAGACCTCCAATGCATTATCTTACTCATATGCCATATTGCATTTCGCATATCGGAGCTTTCCAAGTGAAGTATACTTCCATGAAAATGAATCGTCGATCTCCGATAATAGACTTTACCGATATTGCGATCAACACATAATTTCCGATTTGATATGAAATTCAAATCAAATTCATAAAAAATATCACGTTCATTCAATCGCAATAATGGTAAGAGCATAACTTTAAAAGGACCGATGTCTCGGATCCGATATGTTATCAAATTTTCATCATAAAATTATGGGGTCCACTCTTCATCGCAGATCGGCATATTGAGAATTGTTATATCATGCGCTTAAGATTGTCGATCACGATCGCCGATTAGTTATGTCATTCATTGCATTGCCGATATCGCAATCGCTTCCTTGCAGTTTTATTTATGGCCGATATCTCGGATCCGATATGTTATTGAAATCCCATCATAAAAGTTATCGGGTCCGCTCTTCATTGCATATCGGCATCGCAAAAAAAAAATATACTGTGTTACATCAGGTACCCAAAGTTTGCTGATTGCCGATTAAGCTACGTCATCCATCGCATCGCCGATATTGCAATCGTTTCATCACATTTTTACGCTCACATCACTTCTCTGAATTACAATGTATATTTTGAGATGTGGAAAGCACGATGCAATTGATTCTCCGATCTCTGATATAATATTTCTTTAATGATGCGAGCACTTCATTTCATTGCACATGTTCTTCTCGGCAATTTGCCATTGCAATCTCTGATGCAATAGCTTCCAATGCATGCTTTGAGCCATTAACATTTAATCGATATATGGCATAGCAACAAAAGTGAAGTCTTGCAAATTAAAATTCAAGCATGGTGAAGAGACATTTGATGCGAATCATCCGATACAACGATGTGTTATTTTAAAAGCTAGCTTGGGTAATAATTATGGTAAGAAAGCAGTTAATGACGAATTTGCAGTACATTTAAATCATTTTGATATATTTCAGTTTCAAATATATAAGTCCATAATTTAAAATGGAATTCAAGACCTCTTCATTTTCATATTTAAATTTTATCATCTTGGATTTGGTCTTGATTTTGTATATGAAACTAATAATATTTTGAGAAACAGTCATTACTGCAAATTCTCATTCTCATTTTTGATACATTTGTTTTAATTTCAACTCCATTGAGCACTAGGCATTTCATCTTTACATTTTACTGCATGCTTTAGTTTAAATAAAATAAATAATGACTTTGGGTTACAGAATTTTGGTTAGTTTGACTTCTTCATGTTTTTAATGTTAAGTAAAATAACAAGTCAGCTAGTTTGGAGAAACTGATACCTTTCAGGTAAGATCAAAAGAAATTATCCAATGGTAAGATTCGTGTACCCACTTTCATTAATTTCCATTTCATCACTCTAGTTTCATTTTTGTTTTTTAAATTATGCTGATATAAAACTCTGTTTTGCAGCTCTTCATAAAAAATTTCAATCTTCTGCCGAATCATATTTTCAAAGTCCATACTCTTCTCCTGGCTTTATTTCAATAAGCAACGATAATATTCATCGAAACAGTTACACCAGGAAGTTTATGAAACTTTAATCTATTTCTTTAAGCATTCCTTTTTTAGAAAATGATTAAGATGATGCTTGGAAACAAGAAGATTCATATCAAACAGAAATTATTCATTGTGGCTGAATTTTACAATCATTGTTATCTAAAAGCCTAAAGCATTCACAACTCTGCAAGGTATGTTTTTCTAAATCTCAACATAAGAAGGAATGATTACATGCTTATTTTATTTTTCTTCATATTATTGGAGACATTGGTATAAACATTCTTGTTCGAGTTTATCTTGCGAAACTTGGATTTTCCTTTCCATTTTTAGAGATTTCTTGGTTTTGATTTTTGTTCACTGATCTCTTTTCTCATTTTAGCATAAGAATTCTTTTTCTTTTGGTTTTCAGTTTTGATTTTGGTGACTGTGCCGTAATTTATATGGAAAGCCTACTTGTTACCTAACAATTGTCAGCATACATGGAGAAAAATTGTTAATAGTCATCTATTAGCTTTTTCTTAAATCTCTTAGTAGAGTTCGACTTTCTTATTATAAAAGTAAACATATTTAAGGAAGAGATTACCAATCAAGAGAAGTTGGCAAAGTATCATAAAATCTGGAATTTTTTTTTTCATCAAATTGTAATCATTTTGAGATTTCAAAATTTTATTAAGATCTTTCAAAGTTTTATTATCAGTCAAGGAAAGTTATTTATAACCAAGTAAAGACACTTTAAAGCAAAGCACCTTTAACTCTGAAATTGTCATTCTTAACTCTTAAGGAGTCAATGATTCTCCCTGTCCCAAAGAGTCATATTTTTCTAGAGAATAATCCAGAAATATATTTAAACTTAAAAGATAAGAGGTCTCATCATGAGCCTACTTACCATGATCATAGGGGAAAAATAGGCTGACATTACCAACGTTGCTAAACAAACCAGGGTAATGGCTTATGACTGCAAACAATTAAAAGACAAGGGGTCTCATCACGAGCCAGCTTGTTCAGTCCAATTTTAACCAGTGAATGGCATTGTCAACTATCTGGCTACCATACTAGGAAAATGGCTTTTATCTCTAGATCAATAATTGATAGATTTATCTCTAGATCAATAATTCTTGAAGAGATGGGATTTTGAATCATTGAGGATTAAAAAGGTAACCCTGCCGAGACTATAGATGTTTGCTGGCAGCAGTGGCTCTACCTGTGACAAATGAGTATATTCTAAAAGCTACGCTGTAAAATGACACTCACTTTATCTCTACAACTAATTAAAGACTGATATAGAGTTTTGAAATATTTTAATTTTTGAGGAATTTTAAGAAAAAATAAAATTAGATGACTCTGTTTTTTATTCAGACTAATGAACCTAGTCAAGTATTTCACGCAAAATTTTCTCTTCTTTAATTATTTTTACTTTAATTTTAGGAAAATCTCATTCATAACAAAGAGAGATAACTGGTTCTTCTCCCGTGTGTCGCCATTGTTGTGGTAAAAACACAACCCCCCCATTATTGGTTTGATCAACTCAAATAATGGGGACCCTTTCTATAAAAATTTGGCTAAACACCTTTTTGGATTTTTATTTAGTTGATTGCCCTACATTTTTGTTAATTTTTCGTTTTCCTTGAATTCTTGTTTTGATTGCTTTGTTGCAATCGATTTTTTATAAGCTTCCCATTGACGCTTTATTCACCTCATTTTGTCAACTGGTTTGCAAATGGCACTCCTTTGAAGTCTCATCATTTATCTAGCCTGGGTTAAAAATGCATAAAATGCACAATATCGCATTTTGTAAATAAATTAGTTCAACAAGGCATTCATTTCAAATATTAACCCATAGCGAGTTTATACTAACATTTTTCAGTTTTAGTTATTTTTACTTTTATTAAGGGTGGTTGTGGTTTATAAAATAAACCTCCTAAAATAAAACCAAAATCAAAATTGGTTGTTAATATTAAATCTCAGATTAATTAAATTAGTTATTATTTAAAAATATAATTATTTAATTAAACTTAAAATTTAATATATATAAAAAAAAATATATCGCATCGGGAGTTATTATTTGACATAAGTTATAAGCCTCGATATACACCATAACCCCGATGCAATATCACATCGGGGAAGTTCACTTGACACATTTTAATGAACCCCTCCATCCTCCTGATTGCCGATAAGCGAACAGGAATAAAAACAAAGTTTTATATAGTTGGTTCAAACGACTTGTTCCTTGGAGTCTTAAGTATGGTGATATGGTTAGTTTTAATGTTTTATATATATTAGTAGTGGTGTAGGTTAGTATATATTTAACATTAGTTTATATTAATATGTAATATTTATATTAATTAAATTAATTAATAATATTCAATATTTAATTAATTTAATTAAAATTTAAATATCATTTAGATTTATTGATTAGTTTTTAATTAGAATAGATTTGTTTATAAATCGCTAATTAGATATCAGTTAGTTAGATTAATAAATAGGTTATTAATAATTAGTTTAGTTTATAATTAACAATTAATTTAGAATTAATTAGAATTCTAATTTAGGATTTAATTCTTAATGAGAATTTTGATTTTTTTTAGCCCAGCAACAAAATTTCCAGATTCATGCCAGATTTGATCCATAATTTTTGGAGGCTCATAAATTGAGTTATACTTGGCCAAATGAGGCCCAGGATAGCTCATTGGAAAGAGAAAATCAAGGAGAGAATTTTGGAGTAGGTTTCACCAAAAGATTGGATCATTTATTGGGTCAAAAATCAGGCAGAAGATCAGGCTCCGAATTTTGAAAACAAAATCAATTTTCTAAGTTATTTTCTTCAATTTCATTTGTCCAAAGCCTCTTCTAATTGCAGATCCATTAATCAATGATATCCTTTGCCAATCAAACCATTCCAAGAATCAATACAGAGCTTATACTTTATTTTCAATTATTTATTTAAATAGAATTTGATTGGGTTTGATTTAATTTCCAGAAATGATATTTTGATTGCATTTTAATTTATTTTGATTTCTTTTGCAGGAAATCAGTGGAAGAAATATGGAAAGAAGAATCTCAATCAATGAGAATGCTCCAACAATTGAAGATCAGGATTTTTGAGCAAGTAAAATTGGATTTAGCAGATTTCTCTTCAACAAACTCTTCTCTCAAGAATTCCTTGAAAAATATTATAAATAATAGATTGCAGACTGTAATAGGGGGTTGCTCTCCTCTGCAATTTTAGACTTCTGAAAGCACTACTGTAATAGGAATTTAGAGTTGTAGGAGAGAGGAGAGAAAATCTCAGATCTGGGGATTATTGAGGATTTTCCTTTTGTATCTTGAATTATGTGTGAGGGGCAGAGTTTGGACTATTGTGGCTCTAGTTTTGAAGGCAGAAATTCAAGAAATGTAAAGGGCTGTTGGAGACTAAGGACAGAGAAATGGATGCAATAAATTGGTATTTCTATTACTACTGTTTCAAATATCAGTTTTAATTTTATGGTGACAGGAATGTGTCATTTTATTCGTGTTTGTGCACTATTGTCAATATGGGTAATTTGTCTCAATGTTGTTATTATGTATCTCTGTTTTTATGGATTAATTTCTCATTTTTGAGTAACTACTTACTATAAAATCTGTCTTATGAAACCGATTTATTGAATGGTAATGTGTTGTGAACTATTTCCACATATCATTATTCAATTATTGAATTTATTGATTTGATAACCAATATCATTTTTGTGAACTACTTCCTGGAATGTTATTGGTTTATTATTTCAAGTTTTAAGGTCTCAATAGAATTTGTTTTGGTAACCATCATATCAGTTAATTGAACTACTTCATTAACTTGATATTCATTATAAACAAGACATATTTAAATCCCAATATTTTGATTATCTTGCTCTTACTTGGGTTAGATCTATATCTGCCTAATTAAGATAGGATTTAGATTAGTTTATTTTGCTTCCATCATAGAATAAACTTGCATTTAGAGTAAATTCTACATTCTTTTAAGTCCTCTCCTTAAAGAGGCAAAATTTTAGTTGTGGCTTGGCTAAACCCAAATCAGCTTAAGGGTCATTCTCTTGCCTGATCAACAAGAAGAAGTGATCTGATATCCCTATCTATTGGTAGGTAAAGATACATCATAAACCAATAGCAATAGGGAGAAGGTAACTGGACCTATTTAAACCAGTCGAAGCTACCACACCAAACGGAAAAGGAGCTGATTTAAGGTCCAGACCGGGTGCTTATCCCCCATTGTTGTTGCAGTGATTTTCGAGGCATCAACAAGGTGAAATTCCTCAAATCACCGATATGTGATGGCGCGTCTCGCAAATCACATTTCGCACAAAACACAAGGTAATGGATGATTGCCACATGCAACGGATTAGCGATATTGTGATCTACGATATTGCAATCTGTGGTATTCCAAAGAAAATAGCAAAATCAACTTATCGAAGACCTTCAGGGCTCGTCGTTCGAAATTTTTTTTCCATAAACTGATGCCCAATTATGTGCGTTAATGTCAATTTAATGAGTTAGTTGGTAATCATTAATAAAATATGGTTTTGATATTATCGAAGGGTCATTTCACGTAGGGTTATATATTTTATATGATTTTGGCATTTAAATCTTTCCTGTCACCTTACTTCTTATTATTACTCTTTTTCAAATTGCAGGAACAAAAAATGCACGAGAGGCAAAAAATAGCACCAGGGAAGCCTGGATCGAGAAACAGAGGCAATTTCCGAAGCATGATCATGCAACATTGAGTAAAACCCCTTCAGAAGGAAAGCCTCGGATCACTTAGTCTTTTGTAGACCCAAAAAAGTGTAGGAAAATGTGATAAAGGCTAAAGGAAAAACCCAAGCTCTAAAAACCCATGGTATTTATCAGAGATACTCTTAAGGTGGTATGTAAATATCAGAGACCACTCCAATATTTCTACCAAATGTATAGCATCTACAACCAAGCTAGAGGCAAAAGGCTCAAGAAACAGCAGAGTCCATCAAAAGGTTAACCAAGTTGAATTAGGATTCTTACTAGACATACTTGGTAAAACCACATAGCCAGTGCATGACTCTCAAATGCATCATTAACTCTGCCGAGAAGATGGCAACAACACTTTCTATTTATGTTTTAACAGGATAGCTAAAGTTGGAGGTCGGCCATCTAACTCTCCTCAAGCAAATGCTGAATGCTTGCGACTACAAGGAACATATACATATATAGTAAATTGTCCGTTTTAGTTTTAGATTCAGTTTTAGTTCTAATTTTTCTTTACTTTTGTGTGAAATGAGGACGGTCATTTAAACCGCTTCGTACATTTTGTAATAAACTTTTTTTAGATTTAGCTAGTAGTATTTAAACCCTTCTCATGCATTTAGAGAAGGGTCATGAAATTTATCAAAAACTCATCCTCAAAACATGCACTTCTGCACCCTCCAAGGAGGTTTTGATGAATGAATGGAACAAGATTTATTGATATCTGTGTTTAATATCTACTACTGAAATTGCACTTTTGTACAATTAGTGGATGTTGAATTAAGAAGGAAATAGATCATTATTGCTGAAGCTTATGAGTAGAACTTGCTATAAATGGTACTTTTATCTCTTAACAATTTCTGCTTATGCGTAGAGGTGATATTTAAGTTTAGTTATTTATATTTGAATGCTTGAATGCTTGAGTTATCATTTGACACTTTTGTACGATGATAGCTATTCTATTTATGCTTAATATATGAATGACTTATTATGCGATATGCTTTTCACAATTGTTTCATCTAACTTTTTTATATGAAATGGCTCATCTTTATTGAATTGTTTTAGACTCATAACAGTTGAATGATTTTTATTACCAATTGGCATTAGAAATTATTCTACATTGCATAACTGAAATATTAAATCCCGAGTTAGTTTTAGAATTAGATATTTCTATTCATTAGAATACAATTGCATGTTGATAGGTTAGGTTTAGAATACAAGAATTTTACTTAGAAATTATTAGAAAGGAAATATCAATTCTCAACACACACACACATAAATTGGGAAATTGGTCCCATATCCCTAGTCGGACACACTATACCAAATGGAAAAGGAGCTTCTAACCAAGGTTCGGACTGGCTGGGTATTCCCCTTGTTGTAGACCCAATGTTCTGGGCTTCAACATATTTGGTGCTAGAATGAGGGGCCCCGAACTGTGAATGGCAAGTAAATCTAAATCTAAATACCATTGTGAGAGTAAATCACCCTCACCATCTCCCCCGACCTCTCCATCACATTTAGAATATTTAAATCTTTAGAAAGAAGTCAATAAAACAAAAGCCACTACCACAAACCCGAACATTTCAGAGAAATCTACTATTGAACCTCTTGAAGTTGAATCTTTGATTCATAAAGTTTAGTGATTTTCTTTATCACCCCAAAAATCTAAAAAATCTCAAGGTAGTGTGACTTCGCAATATAACCCTTTCTCACTCTCTTACCAGATTGAAGAGTGAAAAGTTTGGTATTGAACCAACTGAGTTACCTCTACCTACAAGGAAGAGAGCAAGGAAATCACCTAAAGTGTCTAATAGCGAGACTCTTTCATCATCATCTTCCATCTCAACCTCTCCATCATGAAGTCAATCATCCACCCCTCCACTTCAAATTATTGTCCACTAGACTACTAGAACTTCAACATCTCCTTCTCAATGCTTTGGAACTATAATATCCTCATCTTCCCAACTGCAGGGAACATATTTTGTGCTTTCCTCTATTAGTAGTTCAATTATGGCCCAAACTCTATGGAATAACCCTTGGGCAATCTTAATGACTATGCCCTTGAGTCAAATACTGGCCCATCTTGAAAAATGGTTGCCTAAGTTCAATCCCGAGACAGGCATGATAGCAGAAGAACATATAAACAACTTTATGTTATCTATTAATCTCAATGGGGTTGCTAATGAAGACGTTATTATCTGCCTCTTTCCTTACACTTTGCAAGGAGCAGCCAGATCATTATATTTCTCATTACCATCTGGATTTATCACTAGTTGGGATATTTTCCAGGAACAATTCTTGACTAAGTTTGGGGATGACAAGTCTACTATGACACTGATCAACGACCTTTCTAATCTTAGGGCTGAATCAAGGGAACCTATTAAATATTTTAACTCATGTTTCAATAAACTTTTGAACAAAATTCCTACCGCTTAAGCCTAGAAGAGAAGTTAGAAGTGAACGGTACATCTCTGCTCTACCATCAAACATAGCAATCTTCGTTGATAGGGCTAACAAAACAACTTTAGCCAACAATATGAACGAAGAAATAGTTCTAGAGAAATATCATAGCCTTAGAAAAGAACAATGCCATTGATGAACAAAAATCCAAGAAGCTTACTTTTAAAGAAGATCCAAAGAAAAAATAATCGAAATACCCATTCGATTTAGAAGGATTTCAAAAAGTTTTGAAAACTATGTCTAACGAAATGGTTGACATTAAGAAACAAGTAGCATAAGCCTCTTCTAAAAAGCCTTACAAGCCTTATAGAAGAAATCCTTTGATTGATTCAATGCCTCCCAATGCTATCACAAATGTTGAATCAAAAGAGGAAGAAGAGGAAGTTCTAACAAAGAGCCTACTGATGAAAAAGAAGTTGTAGAAGTACAAGGTATGTGGGATTTCATCCTCCCAGATGAAGAGGATCAAGAGGCATCACCAGTTAGTACTACAAGTAGAAATCAAATCGATCCTCCACAACCTACTCTGAAGTCGAAGAGCGGAAGCTCAACGTCTAAGAAGAAAGTCATAGGTAAGAAAACGTCACCCAAAGTGACTCAAACAAGCCCAGTCCAAACAGATTCACCAACTCCATCTAAAACATTGATTGTTTCTGATGAGACGGAGTATAATATCATAGAAGACATGAAGAAGGCTAGGGTTAACATTACTTTTTATGAATTGAGTAAGTTAAAACATCAACAAAAGCTACTTTTGAAAGAGTTGTAGGAAATATGTATTGCACCTCTGCCTGCTGATGTAATGTCACAAGCTTCTCACGACATGGGAAGACCTCCAAATAATGTGACTAATAAAATTGATCCAAATGATATCACTTTAATTGGAGGAAGGTCAAGATCTCATACTCCCCCATTTCTTCTTACTTATGAAGTTTTCAACAAGAATTTGCATAATTGTTTAGTGGATTCAGGAGTTTCATCTAATATCTTACCTAAATCGATAAGTGCAAAGTTTAACATCCAACCTCAAAAATCTACAATATGCATAGTTAAATTGGACCAGTCATAGGTTGAAGTGATCGGTGAACTAAATCAGGTTACCATAAGGCTGTCATCTAACCCAAAGGTATGTCAAGTTATCGATATTTTAGTTGCAGACATTCCAGAATTTTTTTGCCTAATTCATAGTAGAGATTGGTCTCAAAAGCTTCATGGATACTTTGCAACCGATTGGTCACATAGGTGTCTCCCTTACAATGGTAAACAAAATCAGATAAAATTTGAGCGAGAAAGACATAAAAAATACATAGTAAAATAATTGGAAGGAGAAAATGAACCTGTAGCATACAACAACAATATAATTGGCAGCTATTCTATTTACTCTTTCTTAGGAAATTTTAATGATCATACTTCACCTTACTTAGAACATTCTGTTTTATCTCAAGTAATTTTTTTTTCTCAAACAGATAGTTCTAAATGTGTCAATTTTGTAGATAGTCCTGTAAATAAATCTTTATTTTGGAAGTTATTTTTTGATGATTCTAAGTCTAATGATGGAGCAAGAGTAGGATGCGTGTTAGTCAGTCCAGAGGGAAACAAAACTATGCTAACTTTTAGACTCAAGTTCGATTACACCAATAATACTACAGAATATGAAGCCTTAGTCCAAGGATTATACAAAGCAAGTGGATTAGACATCAAGTATCTACAAGTCTTCAGAGATTTTGAAATTGTTGTTAGACAGGTATGAAATATTATACACTGTCTATTAGGTCATTTAAAGCATTATCATTCTTTACTACAAGATTTGACTGAGAATTTTATAGCATTCAATATTTCATCAACTCCGAAACTCAAAAATGTTAGTGCTGACCTCTTGGCAAATGCAGCTTCCAAGCTCATTCCCTTAGAAGACTATAGCATAGACAAACTTTGAATTGCATTAATCTTTAGACCCTCGATTCCTGATAACATTACCAATTGGAGAATTTTCAACGATGATCCTGATATTGTAAGCTTCCTCACATCAGAGGGATATTACACTAATCAGATAATTGATGAGGACCAACATGACAAACAATTGCAACAAGATAGCACTAATAATTCTATTACAAAATTAGTAGTTAAATTAGAAGACCTATATGATTTGAAAGATCAATTTAAAAGATCTACCACTTCAAAACTTCAAAGTTCAACTCTGAACTATGAAATAGTAAATCTAGTAACTGATATGAAGCCGCGGAATATCAACCTAGGTCTTGGCCTAGCTCCTAAAGAAAGATTAGCGTATGTTCATCTCCTAAAACAATATAAAAGTGTCCTTTCTTGGAACTAGGATGAACTTAAGACTTACAACACTTCTATCATTGAACATACTATCCCAATGATAAATGATGAAAAACTTGTCCAGCAAAAGCTCAGAAAGATCAATCCTAATATAAAGAACCAAATCAATGTAAACTCAATAAATTATTGAAAGCCAAAATCATTTTTCTCATTCGACATTCTAGATGGGTTTCCAACATGGTTCCTGTCAGAAAGAAAAACAAAGGTATTATAATTTTCATTGACTTTTGAAATCTTAACAAAGCCTCCCAAAAGGATAATTTTCCTTTGCCTCCCACGGAGCAAATATTACAAGCAGTTGCAGGATCAGAATTAATGTCCTTCTTGGATGGTTTCTCTAGCTACAACTAAGTTTTGGTCCATCTCGATGATCAATTAAAGACCACATTCAAAACCAAATGGGGTACTTATGCATATAACAAGATTCCTTTCGGTCTGATCAACGCTGGTGCCACATTTCAAAGGGCCATGGACATCTCAATTTAAGGGATTAGTAAAAAAATCAACAGTGATCTACTTGGATGATATAATTGTATATTCCAAAAAATGAGCTAATCATCTTAGAGATTTAAAACAGATCTTCCAATGTTGCCAAAGGTGTGGAATTTCATTCAATCCAAAAAAATCCTTTTTTGCATTAACTGAAGGAAAGCTTATTATATTTATAGTGTCAAAATTTGGAATCCATATTGATCCCGATAGAATCAAGGAGATTTCTAAAATACCCTTGCCTTGCAACAAGAAAGCTATGTAATCTTTCCTTGGTCAAATTAATTTTGTAAAGAGAATTGTTCCTGGCTTTTCAAGAATCGTATCTCCCTTACAAACAATGATTAAAAAGAATTCAATATTCAAATGGGGCCAAGACGAATATGAAGCATTCAATGATTAAACAAGCAATTGTAAACGCTCCATCTTCAGCAACTCCAAATTTTTCTGATCCTTTCATTTTGTATGCATTTGCCTCTGATAGATCATATGTTGCGATACTCACTCAAGCAAATCAAGACAAGCTGGAACCCCCAATTGCTTTTCTCAATTCAAATGTACAAGGGGTTTAATTAAATTATTGAGACATCAAGAAACAAGCTTATGTTGTTTTCAAAGTGATCAAACATTTTAGACCCTTTCTGCTTAAAACCCATACAAAAATCATAGTACCATTTCCAACGGTAAGAAATCTTTTAGTACAAAAAGATGTGGGTGAGAAAAGAGCCAATTGGGTTACTACCTTACAAGAATATGGCGCTGAAATTAAACCAAAAAATATTGTAACAGGTCAAGGCTTTTGCAAAATGTTGGATAGAGCATCACTTATTTCTGAAACATCATCTTCAAAAGTACAAATGTATGAGGTAAGCCTAAATGATATTGAATCATTATACGCTAATATCATATTTTATCTAAAGAATGGATATGCTCCTTCAAATCTAGATTATAAAAAGAAAAGAGCTTTAATATTGAAGGCTAAGCAATATTAGCTCGTGGATGATGTACTTTTTAGGATGAATAGTGATTATGTCCTCCTTAGGTGTATTGAGAAATCTAAGGCTGAAAAGGTGTTGTAGGAACTCCACGATGGACCAGCAAGTGGACATTATGTTGGAGATGCTACAACACATAAAATCCAACGTGCATGTTATTATTTGCCTACACTATTCAAAGACACACATAACTATGTAAGGAAATGTCAAGTTTTTCAAACTACTGCAGGAAGACAAAAGAAACCATCGTTTCCTTTGCAACCAGTCAATATTGATCAACCTTTTGATCAATGGGGATTGGATATAATAGGTGAGATCATTCCTCACTCTTCTAAAAAGCATAGATATATCCTAACAGCTATAGATTATTTCACTAAATGGGCAGAAGCAGTTCCTCTCAAGACAACTAATGTTGAACATATCATTGATTTCATAGATCAGTTCATAATCACCAAGTTTGGTTCACCCTCTACTTTAATGTTTGATAATGAATCGTATTTCTCTGGAAATGATATGACTGAATTTACACTCAAAAGAGGTTTTAAACTTAAATACTCTGCCAATTATTACCGACAAGGGAATGGATTAGCTGAATCAATGAATAAAAACTTAATTAGAATCTTTAAGTGAATCATCGATCAAAATCATAAGAATTGCCACAAAAATTTAATATATGCTCTACGGGCAGACTGAATAACACAAAAAGCCTCCATTCGCACTTCTCCCTTTAATTTAGTTTATGGGAAAGAAGTGGTCCTTCCAACTCATCTAGTGATTCCCTCTTTGGCCTTAGTTCAATTTATTAATGAAACACTAACTTCTTCCTTACAACTAAGGAAGTTACAAATCCTTAAGCTAGAAGAGCAACGAGAATGGGCTAAAATAACTCATGCTCATCACCAAGCATTAGTAAAAGCTTCTTTTGATTCAAACATGATATCTAGAAAGGCCTTTCAAATTGGAAATTTAGTTTTAAAAGGGGATAAGGCTCATGAGGAAAAGGGAAAACATACAATATTCCAACGAATGTAGCTCCGCCCTTTCCAAATTGTAGAAATCATAGGTCCATCTACTTTTATGTTATAGGATTTAACAGGAAAAAGAGAATCTTTGCATGTTAACGAGTACATCCTCAAAAAATACTTTCCACAGGAGATCATTTTTCTATTTTTGTAAATTAGTCTTTCCTTTATTTTTAATAACAAAACTAGTTGTGAATGGTTGCATTTGGAGTTCACAAAAGAAAGATAAGTATTTATTTTAGATTTCGTTTTTTTCTTGTATAAATGGAACTGATTTAGAAAATTGGTCATTATTATTGAAAGGTAGAGTCAAAGTGTATAAATCTGAAAATGGTACTAGTTTCAACCTTGCAAATTTTGATAAAAAGCTACCTTTAGTGGGAATTTGTTTTATATCAGTCAAATGAAAGGTATCAAAAACAAAACAAAGATTCTCTGTAGAAAATCTCTTTCCAAAAACTCTATAATTATCATCGAGAGCCATTCTTAAGGAAACAATGACTTCCTCCCCACTTAGGGAGTTACGAGCTTCAACGAATAATCCAGCGATACAATTTGACTTAAAGAATAAGAGGTCTCATCACGAGCTGACTTATCATGATCATAAGATATAATAGCTTGTTGACTTTGCCAAAACTACCTACCATAACAAGGCAATGACTCAAGATTGTTGCAATCAAAATACAAGGGGTCTCATCACAAGCCAACTTGTTAAGCAAAGTTATAAATCAAGTGAGTGGCATTGTCATAATTTGGCTACCAAACCAAGGCATTGTTCTTTAAGAATTAAAATATAATAAATGTAATAAGTGTGGATATGGATTTCCCTTTGAAAATCATATACTTCTCCAAGTAGGATACAGGATCATTGCTTGATAACAGGTAACCCTCTTGAGGTTATAAATGTCTGCTCGTAGCAGAGGCTCTACCGATGACAAATGAGCATATTTAAAACTGATTTACAGAGATAATTTTCCTTTTTATCTTTATAGGCCAAGTAGGGGTTGATGTAAATACAATGACTAGCTCTAGCAAGTAAAAAATCAAAGTTAGCATAGAAGAAACAAAGTATCATTGACAGCTAAAAGCATGATGTACTTTATCTTTCTATAAGAAAGTTTAATTTTCTGGAAAAGTTTTCTGTTTTGGAAGTTTAGAAAATCAAAAGAAAAATAGAGATAACTGGTTCCAAGTGAATTGCCAATTGTTGTGGCCAACAACAACCCCCCACTTATTTAGTTTTATTACTAATAATAAATAAGTGGGGACCCTTTATCCAAAAAAAAAAAAAAAAAAAAAAATAGTGCTTGTATTCCTTTCTAAAATAAATATTACTATCATAAACTTAGGAGAATACTTGAAAATAAAAAAGACTTCAGTTTTATGATAAGTTCAAACAAAACCATTCTCTCAATAAAAAGCTTCACATCGCAGAGATGTAATGGATTCCATCCTACAAATAGAACCCTAACATTGTGAAATCTCGATGCAAAATTACGCACTAAAGACAGTCATCCCATCACATGCCTCAAAGATTAGTGAAGGTGAAATGCCTCAAATCACCGATATGCGATGGTGCGTCTCGCAAATCGCATTTTGCAGAAAACACAAGGTAATGGATGATTTCCACACACAACAAATTAGCGATATTACGAAGTAAGTCACAAAATTGCCTTATCACAGGTCTTCAGGGCTCGTCGTTCGAAAAAGTTTTTCCATAAAACGATGCCCAATTATGCGCGTTAATTTCATTTTAATGAGTTAGTTGGTAACCATTAATGAAATATGGTTTTCATCTGATCGAAGAGTCATTTCACATAGGGTTATATATTTTATATGATTTTGGCATTTAAATCTTTCCTATCACCTTACTTCTTATTATTACTCTTTTTTAAATTGCAGGAACAAAAAGTGTGCGAGAGGCGAAAAATAACACCAGGGAAACTTGGATCGAGAAATGGAGGCAGTTTCCAAAGTGCGATCGCGCATTGCTAGACAAAACCCCTTGAGAAGAAAAGCCTTAGATCACTTAGTCATCTATAAACCTGGAAAAGTGTATGAAAAAATGCTAAAGGCTAAAGGAAAAACCCGAGCTCTAAAAACCCATGGTATTTATGAGTGATATTCTTAAGGTGATATGTAAATATCAAAGACCAATCCAAAATTTCTAGCAAATGTACAATATCTACGGACAAGCTGGAGGAAAAAGGATCAAGAAAGAGCAGAGTACATCAAAAGGTTAACCATGTTGAATTGGGATTCTTACTGGACGTACTTGGTAAAACCACACAAAGCCAGTGCATGACTCTCAAATGCATCATTAACTCTGCTGAGAAGATGGCGCCAGCATTCTCCGATTCTGTTTTCGGAGGACAGCTAAAGTCGGAGGTTGGCCATCCAACTCTCCTCAAGCAAATGTTGAATGCTTACGACTACAAGGAATAGATACATAGATAGTTAATCACCAGTTTTAGTTTTAGATTCAATTTTAGTTTTAGTTTTGCTTTATTTTTTCCTGAAATGAGGATGGTCATTTAAACCGCTTCCTACATTTTTGTAATAAGCTATTTTTAGATTTAGCTAGTATTATTTAAACCCTTCTCATGCATTTTCAGAAGGGTCCTAAAATTTATCAAAAACTTATCCTCGGAACATGCACTTCTACACCCTCTGAGGAGGTTTTGATGAATGAATAGAATAGGATTTATTGATCTCTATGTTTAATGCCTACTACTGAAATTGCACTTTTGTACTCTTAGTGGATGTTGAATTAAGAAGGAAATAGATCAGTATTGATGAAGCTTATGAGTAGAACTTGTTATAAATGGTACTTTTATCTCTTAACAATTTTTGCTTATGCGTAGAGGTGATATTCAAGTTCAGTTATTTATATATGAATACTTGAATGCTTGAGTTATCATTTGGCATTTTTGTACGGTATTAGCTATTTTATTTATGTTTAATATATGAGTGACATATTATGTGATATGTTTTTCACAACTATTTCATCTAACTTTTTATACGAAATGGTTCATCTTTATTGAATTCTTTTCTCATAGCAATTGAGTGATCTTTGTTACCAATTGCCATTAGAAATTATTTTAGAATGTATAGCTAAAAGATTAAATCCCGGGTTAGTTTTATAATTAGATATTTCTATTCATTAGAATACAATTGCATGTTGATAGGTTAGATTTAGAATAAAAACATTTTACTTAGAAATTATAAGAAAGGAAATATCAATTCTCAACACACACACACACACATAAATTGAAAAATTGGTCCCATATCCCCATTCGAACCCACTATACCAAACTGAAAAGGAGCTACCAACCAAGGTCCGAACTGGGTGGGTATCCCCCTTGTTGTAGACTTGATTTTCAGGGCTTCAACATTTGGCAATTTAAATTTTCTTATGTATCAAGTATGAACCATGCTTTTTAAATGTTAGTGATTTTCATGCTAATTTTGAAAAGTGTTGATGCAGTGTCAACCCCCTTTTTCTTAGAGGGTTGAATTTTGACACTTTAAATTTTATAATGTCTTCTTCTTCCCTAAGATATTTCTTTTACCTTGTATTTATGTATTTGTGTTTTTTTATTTTTATTTTTCTTTTCAATTTTTTTGCGTAGTTAAAAAAGTTGGTCTATTTTAAAGTTAGTACGTTCTATGTTTAGGTGATTTTAATTAATATTTAAATGCACATGAAATAATTGTCACCAAGGAAACAATAATTTTAAACATTTGAAAAGAAACTACACATTTTCAATATAAATATAATAGGAAAAATACACATTTTCAGACTTTTTGTCAAAAATGACTTGTCAAATGAGCAATTTGTATGGCAAAATACTAACAAAAAATATTAAAAAGCTAGCATTTTTTATGAATTTTATGTTAAAAATAATATTAATCATAGGTTTTTTACAAAAATAAAATTATTCACATAAGAATTAAAGTGAAAATCAAAGAATACAAACATCAAACATATAAGAACTATAATCAAATGTCGATTCTTCTCATGAAATCTCAACATCAAAACATTACAAGTAAAGCTAATGAATTTGTCTCAAAATTAACCTTGATTTTCAATCACTAAGCAAGGCAATTCCCTTTTTAGGTATGAGTTTTGCAATGCCTTCACAATCATCCTATATTATCAGATATTGGATAGTGTCCAGTCCATTCCAAATGAAATGAGTAAGCGTAGGATCAAGTTCAACATTCCTAAAAGGTTGCTTTCTCAGCCTTTCCAAATTAATTTTTTCAATGAATCTTTTGAATGTATTCAGTACTCCACTTGCATACTTCTTCAAAAAAATTGATGAAATAAATAAATATAACTACAAGTAATAAAACAAAGAAAAAATTACATATGAATAAAATGAATGTAAAAATCAACATAATTGTTTGAATGCAAGATAAAAATATTAAGGTATCATTGTAGAGCTTGATTCTGGGTAGTTGTGTACAACATCATTCCAACTCTCTTCCTTCAACATTATAACCATATGTTCTTGTGTTTTCACATAAATATTATGACTAAGTAAATAAAGTAAAAGTTGTTAATATAGTGATATTTATAACAAATAATACAAAAACAATATGTTATATTTAAAAGAGAAATATAATCCAAGAAAAGAAAAAAATAATTCAACAAACATACTTTTGAAATTGTGAGAAAATCTCCTCCAATGACAATTAAATGCCTTCACATGACATAATATTGATTTGTCTAGTTTGTCATACTTCACTCCTTGCAATGTTCTCCAAGGTGTGATAGTCAAATCGTCTAGAAGTTGCTTCATTTCACAACCTGTCTTACTATTAGTGCATATTATGGGTTTATACCTTTTAACCTTCTAATTTTTTGTGGATATATTCTCCCACATGTCGAAAATGTTATCAATCAATTCCCATATCTCCCATGTTCTAAATTCTAGCTAAAAAATTGATTTTTTATGGAAATATTATCCCACATGTCAAAAATGTTATCAATCAATTCCCATATCTCCCATGTTTTAAATTCCAACTGGAAAATGTTATTCATGCATCTAAATATTTATGAATTTACTTTCTCAACTTTTGATTTGATTTTATCCTCAATTTCATAACATGTTTCCATACAACATTCCTTACAAAAGCTTAAATTGACTTTTATCTGATCCTGACAACATTTTTCTACAAATTCATTGTGAATAAATCTGACCCTTTGGATAAAAGTCATAGAAATCCTATACTCATTATCTGCATTATGATCCCATGACAATAAATTTGCCTCTATTTATATTAAACCAACATAAATGATGAATTTAAATGTTCCAGAAAGATAGTTTCTAGGATATTCCTGGATCAATTGTCTTTTGACCTCTGCTGAATGGTTCCCTCCAATTAGACAATATTTGTAGTCAAAATAGTGTGTCCTATCAAATGTCTCTTTGTTGGGAACTTGATTTGGATCAACAACAACCACATAATCCACCACATGTGCACATGGCTTGTACCTGAACAATGTTTTCAAATTATGGACATGTAGGTGATGTGCCTTTCTAAATTGATATTGATATTATCCTTCATCTAGCCTAAATGATTGGGTGACATTAAGCTCAAATGTTTTTCCACAACTAATTAATTTATTCTTTGTCTAGCGATTTCGAATGGTATTTTTTTTATTTTCATAATGTCATCCTCTAAATCCACAACTGATGTTATGATTTCTTTGCTTCTAGAAATTTCACTTTGTATTTCACGGTTGCTTATGATTTCAAAATATTCATGAAATTTTGATTTCTTCTTCTTCCTAATTAACATATCTTCTTCTACATAAACAATCTCCTCATCATCAGGTGGAAGAGAGACATCAGTGGACATTTTTATTTTTTGGTGTTTCATTACTTTCTTCAACAGTAGTTCTAACCTCCCCCTCATGGTAACATATTTTTGAGCTTCAGCTTCAGCTATAACTAAACATCTTCAAAAGAAATATGTTTACCCTTGTTATATTGAACCACCATATGGATTATTTGATGGTCCCGTAGATGTACTATTGCAGTATCATCGATAGATATTTTTTTCTTAATTGTCCTTTTTTCTTCTCACTCTATATGGAAATTTCTGATCACATTCATAATAGTTAGCTCTACATAACAAATACCTTCCAACATCATTAAAAGACTCTCAACAAATTCCTATCAAATAAAGTACAATATGTCAATGATAAATCACTGATAAAATATTTAATTATCCTTACAGTAATACATAGCACATAAATATAAATATGCATACTTACAATGTTATTTGAAATGTTGGATGAGATTTCTTCACACAATAGTGTAGATTCTTCATCTGTGTCATGCTTGACCTTTGCGAGACCATATCTTACATTTTTATGTGGCTTGGACAATTTTGCAAGAACATAAACATTGTTTTAATTCAACACCAAACATATGTCTCATTCTCTACATATCACCTCCTATGTTTTACCCATGTAAAGTATATCACAATATAGATAGATATGCACACTATCATCAAATTCAACACCTTTAACATGCCATGTAAATTTTTTTATTATTTATTTCTCATGAATTCATCTATTCAAAAATAATCTTTGGTTTACTTGATAAGATAGTTGGTTGAATTTTATGATGTTTCTCAGTTCGGGTATGTTCACCAGTCTTCATAGCCTGTCCACCTGCAAGTTTAGATCACAGAATTGGTGTCCTTATTCTAAACATATTCATAAAGACATTCCTTGATGCCAGCTTCATATATATATATATA
>APFE031507831.1:34786-58670 GCA_000404065.3 Pinus taeda
CAAAAGGGATTTGTTACAGTTGTGATAGCAAATACACTAAAGGTCATAAGTGTGCTAAGAAGAAATTATTCTACATAGATTGTGAAGAGGAAGAATAAAAGGAGCAAGGAAGGTCAAAGGAAGAGGATATAATCCAGGAACAAAGCCTAGATAAAGAAGAAATGAATCTGGCCATATCTTGTAATGCATTGACTAGAATTACCACTCCTCAAACCATCAAGATACAAGGACAAATCAAGAAGAAAAAGGTAATAGTGTTGATTGATTCAGGAAGTACCCACAATTTTATTCATTGTAAGGTAGCAAAAGAATTGAATTGCTTCCTATATCCAGCACCAGAGTGTCAAGCGATGGTTGCAAATGGAGGAACAATAAATTGCTCTGGAAAATACCATAATATCAAGCTATCCATGGGAGAATATGTATTGACTAGCCCAATGCTTTCCATTCCAATGGGAGGTGTTGATGTTGTACTAGGAGTCCAATGGGTACAATCCTTGGGTACAATAGCTTTTAATTTTCAAGAACATTTCATGAAATTTTCTATGGAAGGAAAGGAAGTTGAATTAAGGGGTATTTTAGGGAAACCAGGAAATATAATTAGCTCTAACAGTATGACAAATCTTCTAAAAAAGGAACAAAGAGGTGTAATTGCACAATTATGCTCGATAGATGTTTCCTCATCGGAATCATATATTTCTGCAGATCTCCAAAAATTCTTGGACAATCATTCCAAGGTATTTGAGACTCCCAAAGGTATCCCACCTATTCATGATCATGATCATGCTATTCATTTGATTCGAGGAAGTGTTCCTCCAAACATCACGATGTACAAATATCCCTATGCCCAAAAGAGTGAAATTGAACATATGTTTGTAGAAATGCTAAAGGCTGGTATAATTCAACCCAGTCAAAGTTATTTTTCTTCTCCGGTAGTATTGGTGCATAAGAAGGATGGATAATAGTGGATGTGTCCGGATTATAGGGAGCTCAACAAGCTCACTATTAAAGATAAGTTTCCCATTCCTGTCATTGATGAATTACTGGATGAATTGCATGGATCAATTTACTTCACCAAGTTGGATCTTTGTTCAGGATATCATCAAATCAAAATGAAGACTGAAGACATTCCAAAAACAAAATTTAGAACTCATGAGGGTCATTATGAATCTTTGCTCATGCCTTTTGGCCTTACCAATGCACCTTCTACATTTCAAGGTTTGATGAATTCCATTTTCAAACCCTTCCTTAGAAAATTTGTGTTAGTATTTTTTGATGATATACTAATCTAGAAAAAGTATTGGAAGGATCATGTTGAACATGTTGACAGTGTCCTATAACTATTGGAGGAGAAACAATTATATGCAAAAAGATCCAAATGTTTCTTTGGAGTAGAAGAGGTGGAATATCTAGGTCATATTGTATCTCATGAAGGAGTTAAGGTAGACCCTAGCAAAATTAAAGCCATTAAGGAATGGAAAGTCCACATCCATAAAGCATCTATGAGGAGTTCTTGGGTTGACAGGGTATTATCACAAGATTGTTAAGAATTATGAGATAATTTCAGCACCTCTAACAACATTATTGAAGAAAGATACATTTTCGTGGACTCCAGAAGCAACAAAGGCCTTCGAACATCTTAAAGAGTTAATGTGCCAAGCACCAGTCTTAGCTACACCAGACTTCACAAAAACCTTTATTGTGGAATGTGACGCTTCAAGAAATGGAATTGGTGCTATTTTAATGCAAGATGAAAGACCCATTGCTTTTGAAAGTCGTCCAATCAAGGGAAAGTTTTTACACAAAGCTATTTATGAGAAGGAAATGTTGGCAATACTACATGCACTTAAGAAATGGCGACCCTACCTAATGGGAAGACACTTCAAGGTAAAAACAAATCATGATAGCCTTAAATACTTTTTAGAACAAATATTATCCTATGAAGAGAAACAAAAGTGGGTCACAAAGATGTTGGGTTATGACATTGAAATCATCTACAAAAAGGGGAACCAAAATATGGTGGTAGATGCACTCTCAAGAAAGGATGAGGATGTGGAAGCATTGTTGTGCACCATTTCTATTATCCAACTAGATTGGATAAATGAAGCAAGAGAGGAGTGGAAGAATGATGAAGTGTGGGCACTTATTCAAAAGTTACAACAAGATTCCATTACATTTGATACATTTAACTGGAATGGTACAAAGATCTCTTATACCTCTATAAGAATTCACAACTGAAACAAAATATTCTTATGGAATTGCACACTTCTCCCTTTGGAGGGCACTCAGGATTTTTAAAAACTTACCACAACGTTAAGAGAGATTTTTTTTGGGATGGCCTTAAATCGAATATTCAAAAGTTTGTGGCGGAATGTTTGGTTTTCCAACAAAATAAAGTTGAAATAGTTAAGACCCTGGGTCTTTGACAACCTTTATCCATTCTAAGCCAACGTTGGGAGGAGGTTTCAATGGATTTTATCACATGTTTACCCAAGTCTAAGGGAAAGAGTGTCATCATGGTGGTAGTTGATAGACTTAACAAGCATGCACAATTTTGTGCATTATCACATCCATTGAAAGCCAGTACAGTTTCTACTGCATTTATGGAAACAATTCAAAAGCTACATGGTAACCCAAATATTATTGTAAGTGACAGAGATCCCATTTTCATTGGAAATTTTTGGACATAATTTTTTCTTGTTTTGGTACTCAGTTAGCTCGTAGCTCATCTTATCATCCTCAATATGATGGGAAAACTGAGATAGTAAACAAATGTTTGGAAGGATATCTTCATTGCTTTGTATCTGATAAACAGATACAATGGGTCAAATAGTTGCCTCTGGCTGAATGGTGGTATAACACTTCCTTCCATACAACAATAAAAATCTCGCCATTTATGGCAGTTTATGGAGATCAGCCACCATCCATCACATCATATTGAAGAGAAAATTCTAAGGTTCAAGTAGTGGAACATCACATCGAACATCAACAACAAGTCCTCCAACTCTTAAATGATAACCTCGTGTTGGCACATAATGGAATGAAACAACAGGCAGATCAACATCACAGTGAAAAAAGTTTTGATGAAGGTGATTGGGTATTCCTACGACTACAACCATATAAACAAATGTCCCTCAAGCAAGCTAAGAAGGATAATAAATTATCGCCAAAGTATTATTGTCCATACAAGGTGTTGTAAACTATTGGTACTATGTCATACAAATTGGAGCTTCCTGCAACGTCTTGAGTGCACCCATTTTTCCATTTTTCATGTTTAAAGAAGGTTATGGGTGACAGGCTCCTAGTTCAAACAATATTGCCATAACTTGACGAGGAAGGAAAAATTATATTGGAACCAGAAGCAGTCACAGAAATAAGAACTCGACAACTACGAAATCGATCAATTTCAGAGTATCTCATCAAGTGGAAGAACTTATCCACTGAATATTCCACATGGGAGGATGAGAGTTTTATACAAAAGCATCCATAACTACTCAAGCATTGAGGACAACACTGTTTTTGAAGGAGAGGGGCATGATAGGTCCCTAGAATGCTAGTGATTACCCCATTACTATTGTAGTTGTATCCCTTATTAATATTGTTGTGCCCCTATTGTCCACATATTTTTATTACTATGCCACATAGAATCCCTCTATTGTTATTTTTGTGGCTTTATATTATTATTGTTAGGTCGACTAGGTTATATTGTGACTCCTTAGGGTCCCATATATAGAAAGGAGGTTTTGTCATTTGAATCATCAAATAATTTTTCATTTATGTAATGTAAAGGGGGTTGCCCACTCAAAGAGGCTAAATTCTAAGGTGTTGATCTATCCTTTCTATCTTTTTCTTTGCTGGTTCATAACATTAATGCACTCCTTGCGATAGGTCACTGGTTCAAATCCCCCGTGGGTGCTTACCTACCTAATATATATATATATATATATATATAAAATTCAAAGTTTATAAATTATACTAACATTATATTATAATATATAAATGTTTAAATAATTTATTTTTTTGTTTATTTTATATTTAATTATTATTTTTTTTTTAATAATTAATTTTGTGGTGTGTGTGTGTGTTTTCTTTTTTTTCCCCCAATCTTTGGTTGTTGGATGGGGGCCTTGAGCGGGCAAGGGCCATGATCCATGCAGCCTCCTCGTCCTTGCCTGAGCCCCCAGCGAGCGACCAAATGGTCGTGGCAAAAAAAATAAAAAATTCTTTAAATTCAAATGTTTAAATAAAAAATAACTGTAAACAATTTTTTTTAACTAACTTTAAAAAAATTAAATTTTGAAAAAAAAAAGGAAAAATGTATTATTAATAAAAAATACCAAAATGTAATGAAATATAATAAATAATTTTTTTTCTAATTGAAACAATATTTCTATTTCCATGCAAGGATTTAAATGTTCTCGAAACTAAAAAAAAAAAAAAAAAAAAAATAGAATAGAAAAAAAATTAACACCTTTTTCTTTTTGAATGCCTAAAAAAAAAGAAAAATCTTAATTTTTCTTCTAAACTCCAAATATGAGTATTTGTTTTTGTTTTCTTTGCTATAAAAGAAAAAAACCTTTTTTATGGGGGTTTTCTCATAAAACAACAATTTTTTGCAAAATGTCTCTATAAATAGTCAGAATAGAAAGAAATCTAACATTTCAAATGTGTAAAACTCCTATTTAATGTGTTGTCAATGGCAATGCAGCTCCTCGGCAAAATCACTTCAAATTTTTTAACAACACCCAAAAGCCTTCATGTTATCTGATGAATAGAAACAATCAATTTTATTTTATAGAGATGATTGTGGGATTACTTTATCATTTCTCTGATGTGGGATTAAACGTAAACTTAAAAATAACTATAGTTTTTTTTTTGTAAGCTAGGGAGTTACCATTTTCAATTAGCAAAATTGAAACCACTACAATCTTAAGGTGGTCGCAACCCGCCCCGAGGGGAAACCGGGTTTATTGACCACCTATAGTTTTTAACTGCTAACCAAAAATAAAAGGTTTTCAAACTGTCTTTCCAGGCTTTGTAAACATCAACCTTATAACTGTTACTATTGTCATATGACTGCAAGTAAAAATTATCATAGATCTTATACATAGCTAAAGTAAACTAAGAATTGCACTTTCTAAATACTTCAAAAACATGCCTTTTCTTCATTGATTCCCAGCATCTTCTTGCTGCTCCTTCTCCTTCTTGATTACCAAGCCATTTGCCTCTAGCTACTGCTCAAAATCCTCCAACCTCTTATCCTGCATGAGCAGGGTGATTAGGATGTTCTTCAGCTCTTTCTTCAGGTTTGGGATCCCCTGTGATAATTCAGCCATTTCCAAGGCTATCTGCTCCATAGCTTTGGCCATAAGCCTTTTCATTATCCAATATAAGTGCAGAGACTATTTATATAATGTCATTCATCCTAAAGTATGTCCTGGATCCGAAATGAGATGCACCCAGTCCTCCATTTCTTCCTCAGACTCTGCCTGAATGGCTTCTTCCTCCTAGTGCTCGATTATCCTCTTGATTTTCGGGTTAGTCTTCTCACTGTAGGCTCTCTCGGCTATCTGAACCCTTGTCTCAATAGTCCTCCTTCCCTGTCTTCCCGCCCCTTCAACGCTGGTCTCCCCGTCTTCCACTGTACCTTCTCGATAGCATCGACCCTGTCTGCTTCTACCCTCTGCTACTCCCCATCTCCTCTGGCCTCCCCTGCCTCATCATTCTCACCCTCGGCTCCATCTTCCGCTCTCTTCCTCAGCTTCTGGTTCCTGACTTCCTTCAGCTTCCTCCTTTCCTCTTTTCATGGTCCTCTTTCCTGTGTTTCTCCCAATTCGGCTGCGATTTCCAGTCCCCTGTTCAGCCTTCTCAATTTCCGCTTCGACGTCTTTGATCCCACCCTCTAAATCATCATACACTGGTATATAGAACTGCTCTATGTCCCCATCCCTTATTCCTTTGCCTTTCGCGTCCTGGTCCCCTCGACCCTGGTTCCCTTCTCCTGCCCTGCTCCTCATCCATCTACCTGCTGACCTACTCCCTTCTGTTTCCATTCTTCCCTTGCTTCTTTACCTCCTTCTCCGCGTCCCTACTCTTTCTACTCGGCTCCTTGATCTTCCTTCTCTCCCGACTGTATGCAGCTGATTACCGCCACCCTCTCCTGTTTCTTTGCATGCAAATTTCCTCGTTCCGCTTCGCCACCCTTTCTCCCTTTTGTCTCCCCTCCTCCTACGCTTATACCTTACCTCCCTTACCGCTCTACTGTCCCATTCCTCCATGCTATCATTCCCCTGTCTTGTTTCTGACGTACTGACGCCTCCACCGTCCTTCGTCTGTACCTTGCTGTCCTTTCACCTTGATCGAAGATCCTTCTCACTGATCCATTTGCCTGTGACAATCATTCCCTGAACCCCATCTGCTCTTACCTTCCTAACACACCGTCGCTCATTAATTACCCATCCTGCCACCTTGCTCATCCCGATCGGATGTGTTGTCCTCGTTCTTTCAAACTGTAACTACTTCATTATGGTCCTGGGTGATTATGTTTTTAAGTCCTCCCCAGCTTTGATCCACTTCCAATGATGGCCAGCTCCTGTCCAAACTGCAGGTCGCCTCTTTACTCCCCAAATTAGCCAAGAAGTCCGCAGCCCTATTCCCATTGCGTCTTACATGATTTACTATTTTGTATTCGATTCTGTTTAACAGAACCGCTATATCTTGAATAATGCCCACTGTCCTCCAGCTTTTTGCAAATTTCTCCCAGCTATTTCCATCTTTTAGTTTGCGCAGCATCCCTATCGCTATCTGTGAATCCCCTTCTATCTCTAGGTTCATGTATCTGTTTCTCACTGTTATTCTCAATCCTTGGTGTACCACCCAGAGCTCTGCTTCGTCTTTCGTCATCTTGACTCCCCATTCCACGAAAACCCACCTTGTTTTCCCTTTTTCGTCTCTAAAGATACCTCCTAGGCCTGTTGGTCTAGGGTTACCTTTCGACGCCCCATCAAAGTTCAGTTTTATGAAATGCTCTCCTGGATATCTGAATTGGTTGGGACTTTGAGCTTGAGGGTTGCTTTTATTCTCTTTTCTGGGGTAAATCATGCTGAATTCCATATTTAATTTGGAAGTTATTCCTCCTTCCTCTTGGTTCATTCTCCAGTCCTCCTCTTCCCATGTCTCTGATAGAACAGTTTCCTTGATCGATTTGCACACCTCCTCCCAAATTCTTTCAGGCTGATAGCTTTGACCCCTGAAAATCCTCCTATTGCGTTCTTTCCAGAGGAACCATATCACAAAACCTACCGATAAGTTCCATATTCTTCTTATTACTTTGCCGTGAAATTGTCCTTTGCCCCATTACATTATGGTGTTCTGAATACTACTTGGGTCTCTCATCGTCTTCCCGAAGAGCGCTCTGATCTTCTCCCATATGTTTCATTCATAAAGGCATTTATTTAGAATGTGCTCATGGTTTTCCTCTTCTCTGCTGCATAGGCTACATCTCGAGGGCCCATAATAGCCTCTCTTCTGGATTTTATCCCATGTTATAATCCATCCTTTACTGAGCAACCATGCGAATATTGTGATTTTCGGCCACCATTTTCCTTCCCAAATTATTCTCCAATCCATAGCACCATCTTCCCTTTCTTGTTTTTTTGTTAAGTAATAGGATTCCTTCACTGTAAAATTCCCTTTCATTGATCTTCCCCACCTAAGGATGTCCATTCCTGGTCAAGTTTTAATTTTTCTTAATTCTACTTCTTTAGTGTAGATTTTCTCCACCTCTTGGTTTATATTTTCAAACCATTCTTCTAGTTTCCTCCACGTCCTCCATATTCCACTGTTTTCTTCATTTTTCCAATAATCTCTAACATACTCCATACCTGCCCTCTTCGCTTTATGTTGAATCTCTTGTAAGGTTTGTATCTCTGACATTTTGTCTTTCTGCTGCCACCCATCCTCCCAAAATTTGGCGTTGCTCCCTTCACGAATTTCCCAAAAGGCATGTTTATTGACCACGTCTCTGTTCTAACTTGCCAAATCCCATATAGAGGATCCTTTTGGTACTTCTTCAATTCTTAGTTTACCTTCTGTTGAGTCCGGCATGTTATATTTTACTATCCATATTTTTTTCCATACATCCTTTCCTCCTTGTACCCATCTCCACCATAATTTGGCACCTAAAATCTTATTTAGCATTTCCAGATCCCTTATACCTAAACCTCCTTCCTCTTTTCTTTTTACCAGGTTTTCCCATGAGACTAACGCTAATTTCCTCTGTTGTTTTGGTCCTCCCCAAACAAACTTCCCAAATATTTCTTTCAATTTTGTGCACACTCCTTTGGACGCTTCTCGGATGGACAAAGGGTAGATAGGGATCGATTGCAGGACTTATTTTAGCAAGACAAATCTACTAGCTATGTTCAAAGACCTCAATGACCAGCTTGTTAGGCGTTTCTTTATTTTATCTATAACATCCTGCCAGTTTTTCATCCGAGTGGGGTGTATATCCAGCTAGTTCCCCAGATCCCTGGTGGGGAGATACCCCTGTCTGAATCCTAAATTTCTAGTTAGATGAACTTTGATGGACTCAGGGTATTAAATATAAATGTACAGGATTTTTCTTTATTTACCTCCATTCCTAAAGCCTCCATGAATATTTCAAGCACTCTTTTGATCATCCTTACCTCTTTTATAGTGGCTTATCCAAATAGCATTATATCGTCAACAAATTGCTGATGTGTTATTGCCAAGTTGTTTCCCCATGGTTTTAAGCCTTTAATTCTCTTTTCCCTGAGCTCTCTATTGATGATTCTTCCAAGCCCTTCAGCTGCCAGAATGAATAGAAAGGGAGAGATGGGGTCTCCTTGTCTTATACCCCTTTTTGCATTAAAAGTATTCGTTGGGATACCATTTACCAGCATTGAAAAGATTGGGGTTCAGATCATGCTGTAGATCCATTCGATCCATCTCTTTTCAAAACCAAAAGCTTCAAGCACCATTTTAAGGTATCTCCAGCTCAAGCGGTCATAGGCTTTTGAAAGATCTAGTTTTATCATCATTCCCCACTGCTTCTTCTGATTTAGGGAATGAATCATCTCCTATGTAACTATTAGTCCATCTAGTATTTGTCACCCCTCAGCAAATCCAGTTTGTTCTGGAGAGATGATACTCGGTAGTAAAGGCTTTAATCTTTTCGCAATCAAAGTGGCTACAATCTTATAAATGACATTGCACAATGCTATTGGGCGAAATCCTTGAGCATCCTCCGACTTGTTACTTTTAGGGATCAGGGTTAGAAAGGTCAAGTTAATACCTGGCCAGATATTTTGCTTCATTCTTTATTCCTCGACGGCTTCTAGGATTTCCTGCCCCAAGAAGTGCCAGCCTGCCTGGTAGAATTCTACTGTGAACCCATTGGGCCCTGAGCTTTGCCTATTTTCATATTCATAACAATCTCCTCAACCTCTTCCATAGTAGTCGCCCTCATCAACGCCTTGTTCTGTTCAATTGTTATGATTTTTGGTATTTCCTTGCAAATATGATCAATTGCTTCTCCCCGTGCCTCTTGCGGTTCAGTGAGAATCTCTTTATGGTAATCCACTAGGGCTTTTTCAATTCCTCCCTGTTCTATTACTCGTTCCCCCTCCACATTTTTATTTGAAAAGATCCGGTTCCTTTGTCCGTTTTGTATCATCGCTTGATGGAAAAATTTTGTATTCCTTTCGCCCTCGCGCAACCATTTTATCCTTGACTTTTGCCTCCACATAATCTCCTCCTGTTTTCTTCTCTCTTACAGCTGGTTGATTATTCTTCCCTCCTCCTTACTCCATTCTTCATCCCTTCCTTGCAATATTATTTTCTGCTGAATGTCTTCCATTTCTTTCTCCAATTTCTGTTTTTCCTCCATGATGTTCCCGAATTCCTCTTTGCTCCACTTTCTAATTTTACCTTTAATTTCCTTGAGCTTCAATTGAATGGTATGCATTTTTCCTTTCCCTTTAAGTCTACTCTGAGTCCACCATTCTTCCATTTTGTGTACGAAATTGGGATTTCTGAGCCAAAAAGCCTCAAATCTAAAAGGTTTCTTACCATTGTTTTTCTTGATATCAATTTCTAGTCGAATCGGCCAATGGTCCGATCCTAGTCCTGGAAGGATTTTCGTTTCTATGAATACATCTTGGTTCAATATTTGTTCAGATAAGAGAAACCTATCGAACCTTGAAGCTATCTATCTTTTTCCTCCCCTCCTATTATTCCATGTAAAGACACCGTTAGTTGTGGGAAGATCAACTAGTCTCTGTTCTGTTATTAACTCATTAAACTCCTCCATGCTCTGATCTGGTTGCCTTATACCTCCTTTCTTTTCTCCTAAGTCATGGATCAAGTTAAAATATCCTCCTATTATCCATAAGTTACCAGGAATAATTTGTCTTATCACCTGCACATTCTTTAGAAAATCCTTCCGGTCCCTGGGTAAGTGGGGCCCGTAAACCCCTGAGATGAGAATTCTTTCCTCCATTCCTGTCAACCTAAACAAACCTGTTAATATTCTAGGGAGGCTAATCCAGTTTTCAAAAATTACCTCCTCAGGATTCCATATAATTGCTAGACCTCCAGCTGAACCAACCGCATCTTGAGCCATTACCTCATATTCAGGTCTCATCCTTTTCATAATTTCTTGTAGTTGTTGCTGATCCATTTTTGTTTCCTGAATTACCATTATGCTAGGTTTGTCCTTCTTCAATCTCTCCTTCAAATATCTCTACTTTCCCTTACTGTTGAGTCCCCTAATATTCCAACTTGTAATTATCATTTATAACTTTTTGAAGGTTGTTGAAATACCTCTGACATAGGTATCACTCTACCTGAATTGATTACTATTTCTCCCACTACTTGAATTGTTTCATTTATTGTTCACCTGCCCCTCTTTCTTCCCCCTTTGCCACTACCGTCCATTCCCAGGTTTTGATTTCCTTGTGATCCTGTTTGATCTGCTCCGATCTCTGGAATACAGCCTTTCTTCTCCTTGTATTTTTGGAACGCTTCCTTATATTGTTGTTTCTGTGATTCCAGTATGAATCTTTCATCTAGGTTCTTCCATTCTTGGAGCGGTTTCTTCATTATTCTTTCCTATTCGGTCCCATTACCTTTTTGATTGTCTGATCCCTTCATCATTTGTTCCACTATGTTCTCCTGGCTTTCTCCCATCTCTACTTCTGCTTCTCTTTTCTGGCTTATATTTTTACCTGTTGTCTCGATTATGATCTCCATTGGCGCATTCTCATCGTCCTCTTTAGCCTACTTTCCATCTTCGATTTCCTCTTCGTCATCCTGAAGGACCTGAAACTTATTCTAATTTTCAGCTGGTATATTCTTTTCTTTTGGTTGTCCTCTTGCTCCCTTTGATCTTGTTTTTTTCCTTCTCTGAACTTCTTTGAAACCCTTTTCTCCTATATCCGACCCTTCTTCTTTCCTTCTTTCTTCCTCCAAAATTCTTGTTGCCTCCCCCTCTATTTTGTGGGCACTGTCTGTATAGATGTCCATACTCGTGGAACCTTCGACATCTAAAGGGAATGTGCTCATAATCTATTGGCTGTTGCCATATTTCATCATGGTATTCCACCTCTATATATTCGGCAGGGGTTCTGCTATGTTCATGCACACACACATCCTTGCGTAAGATGTGTACTTTCCTCTTTTGGTCGATTCTGCCACTTTGATGAAAGCCCTGATCGAGTTCCCAATCCCTTCCAATATCTCAGGGTCCCAAAATTCCGTTGGTAACCCAAAAAATTTTACCCATATGGGTGCTGCCAATAGTTTCTCCACATCTGGGTTTTATCTATCTTCCCAATGCCTCATAAATAGTCCAGCATTGTTCATGAAGTATGGTCCCTCCTCAAATATTCTCTCCTTGTCTTCTAGGTTTGCAAAAATGACTGTAAAAAAGCCCTTTGCTCCAAGTTTCAGATCTATATGTCCTTTTGGTTTCCATCTTAGTTGAATCCATTTCATTAGATCCTTTTCAGATGGCCAAAAACCTATAAACTTACAGATCAATGCATGATCCTTCATATAGCAGCGATAATCTTCCAATTTATTGTTAGGGATTATGTACCTTGGCTTTTTTTGTGCCCTAGGTAAGCATCTGTTCCCCATTCTTCCTTTCTATCAGTTTCCTAGCACTGGTACGTCTTTGTCATTCTCTTTCTGCATTCCTTGCTTCCCTCCTCCACTGGTTTCGCCAGCTACCACGTTTTTGAAAGAAGGGATCTCTCCCCTCCCCTGATTCCCGTCCATGGCTCCCTTCAGCCCCACCTGATTTCTTTCTCCCTCCCGCCTTTCTGTTTACCTTTACTGGTCTTCGTCCGCGATTGAATGATCCTTCCTCGCTCCTGCCGAGCCTCCTTACCTCACCTCCGTAGCTCTGATAACCCGATCATAGAAACCCTAGCCACGTCGTCGCCTCAGGCCCGCTCATCCCCTAAAAAAAATATATAGTTAATATTATAGGTTTAGGTTAGTTTTTATTCATTGTGAGATAAAAATAAAATATTAATTATAAAAATTAATTTAGTTACATAGTCATTGTTAAATAATTTAAATAGAAAAAATATTTTAATTTTGAAGAGATGCATTAAACAAAAATGTTTGTGAATATTTTGAATAGAAACTAGGGTGAAAATTTTCAAGATCAAAATTTAGTAATATGTTTTGAAGTAAATTTTAGATAAGAATTTTGGAGGGAAATATTTCAACATGAAACTTTTGGAGGGAAAATTCTGGGTGAATGATTTTGGGGTGATCCATTGGAGGGAAAATTTTTGGAAAAAAATCTTGGGCGGGGGGGGGTGGTGGGCAACTTTAGAGGGAATTTTTCAATCTCTAAGATATAAATTGTCATTGGGAGAGAGTGCATTTGTATCATTTGAAATTTTCTAGTTGAAGGTCATGGATTCTTCTCATAGTGATGGTTTTGTTTCTTTAGCATTGACATCTTCATCATGCAACAACTCTATTCATTTTAATGAGTGTAATTGGAATTATTTCACTATGAAGGGGGGGACAAATTTTCCAGTTAGTCTTAAACCTAAGGATGATGAGAGAATCATTGATGAAGGGAAGAAAAAATAATTTCCTGTTAATAGACAGTCATTTTTTCCACTTCTTCATAATCCTAAGGATTATGAGAGGACCACTAGTGAAATGGGGGATGAAGAATTTCCAAAAGTCAAAGTTTCGACATATTCATAATCGTAAGGATTATGAGAGAACCACTGGTGAAGAGTGGGAGGAAGAATTTGTAGAGTCAAAGTTTCCACTTAGTTATAATCCTAAGGATTATGAGAGCTCCACCAATTAAGGGGGGATGAATAATTTGTAAAGTCAAAATTTCCACATATTCCTAATCCTAGCGATTAGGAGAGCACCACCCATGAAGGGGGGGATGAAGAATTTTCAGAGTCAAATTTTCCACATAGTCTTAATCCTAAGGATTATGAGAGCACCACTATTGAGGTGGGGGATGAAGAATTTCAAGAGTCAAATTTTCAACATATTCCTAATCCTAATGCTTATGAGAGAACCACTGAGGAAGGGGAGGGAAAGGATGAAACTTTTCCAGTAAATAGGAATTTGAATTTTCTACTTAGTCCTAATCCTAAGGATTATGAGAGGACCACTTACAAAGGGCAGCATGAAGAATTTCCATTAAATATAAATTGAAAGTTTCGAGCTATTCCTAATCCCATGGATTATGAGATCACCACTAATGAATGGGAGGATGAATAATCTCCTGAAAATGATAATTTGACTATGAATAGATAGTCATATTTTCCACTTAGTCATAATCCTAACGATTATGCGAGCACTAGTGATGAAGGGGAGGATGAATAGTTTCTTGCAAATGATAATTTTAGAGGCACAAATGTGAATAATGCATTTTCTCTAAGTGAATGACTCAAACAAAGTCATGGTGATGATGAATTGAATCCTCCAAGGGAGGTTTTCAAAATCAGGGATGAAGATGGTGAAGAATTTCATCTAAGTCAAGATTTCAAAAGCACAAATGTTGGTAGTGAAGAATTTTCTTGAAGTGACGATGGTGATGACTATTTTTGAAGTAATGATGGTGGTGAATTTTCTAACTATGTTCAGAATGATCATAATTAGTATAATTTTTCTCATAATGATGACGAAAATTCTTCTACAAAGAATAATGAAGTAAGGGAGATGTTGCAAGCAAATATTGTATATAGAAGTAGGAGTAGACCTTTCCATATCAATCCAAAATATTCGTGTTATACAAGGTTTATAAAAAAATATCTCACAAGTTGAAGTTATATCAGTGAGATGATTTCAAATGAATATTTTTGAAAGGATTTCTTGAAACATATGGATTTAAAGTTTTCTTTGGAGAAAAGGAAGAAATATTTCTGGATGAATAAAATCATGTAAAATTCATTTTTATTGGGTTGCATGCAATCTACACTAGTAGGTTATGATTATCATATTCAGAATGTATTGATCTATAGAAAGGCTTGAAAAATGTTGCATTAAACTGGTAATTTTCATTTGTCAAGAATCCAAGAAAGACTGGAAAAAAATCCTACATATTATTTAGAGGTAAGTTATAAAATAGAGGTTGGACCATCAACAATTACTGCAATGTCATGGATAAAAGAAATATTTTCAAAGCATGGAGAGTGTATTCCAAACAACGAAACAATACATATTCCAGATCATTTCTCAAGATGATGTTGGGAAAAATACTGAGATGGGAGGTGAATTAATATTTTGGAAATCAATAAATTTTTACATTTCATATTCATGTTTCTATGTGTGTCTTTATTGAAAGGAACCGATGTGTGAAAGTGATTATTCTTAAGAGAATTAGAATGTAACTAGTGAACTTATGATTTAGTTAATTCATCATATGTTTTTCTTCAACCAGTGAATCAGTACGTTATTAAACATTAGATAAATAGCAACCATGCCCTATACTAAGAATATAAACCATCACACATAAGAAATGCACATGAACATAAGGATTTAAGGCGGAAACCCAATGCAGAATAAAACCAATTGTTTTTGTGATCTCTCTCTTCTTTTTAACATAAAGACAAATCTCTTTACAATCTTGTACTAGTGCAGACTCATACTCGTATGCAGGCACCCACCAACATAAGGCTACAACCTTCACTCATTCTCTAGCTATTATTTGAAGGGAGCTCCAACCCCCTAGCTCTTGTATTAGATGGTATGTTTACCAGTATGTAGGCACCGGCCTATATAAGGCTACGACCTTCACTCGTTCTCCAACTACTACTTGATGGGAGCTACAACCCCCTAATCTAATCAACAACTATTACTGGAAGGAAGCTTCCACTTCCTCACTTAAGGCTCCAACCCTAAACATCCTCCATTGACCACATTTCATCAAATTTTCATATTAGACCCATTATCAACACTTAATCTCAATATCGAAAAGCAATCTGTAACTCATCACTGAACTATGTATTTTATCTCTAACACATATTAATCAATCAATCACTAAAACATAATTATGAATCTCTGACATAACTGAAACCCAATCATCTTATTTCTGAATCAACCAATTATTGAAACTTCTGACAAGACTGAATCAAACAATCACTGAAACCTATGACACAAATGAATCAACCAGTCATGAATTTCCAATACAACTGAGTAAACCATTCACTCAAAACCCAATCAACTCACACTTAATCAAAATTTAACCAATCAACTGCAATAGTTAGATCATTATAACCAGTACACATAACTGAACTCAGAACACTACATCAACAACTAGAACTAATTTCAACCTCAAAAATCATATGTTTGAATGTATACGCTATTTGAATTATGAAAACCTACATGTATATGCTACTTTATGTAACCAAACCTTTGTATACCTCTAAATCTACTAAATCATAAATCCTATGAACCAAAAACTGTACCAACCAAAGATATTATGAAGATCTATTGTCATATTACAAAGTTATAAACATATAGTAACAAACATCACGCTTCTTACCTAACCAACTAGTTATCAAGAGTCAATATCTTTATACAATCAATGTAACTTCAGATACAATGAAGGCTTCATTTACAGAAAAAATTAAATCAGTGGCACTAAAGATAGATCCATCATTTCTAAACAACAAACCATTCTTCTGCATATGCTACTTGGAAGTGATGAATTCACATATATGCGTGCCTTCACCAAGGCTGTTAGTGTCAGTCTTTGAAAGCCTTCCACCAGTGACCAAATTTTCTCTTACAAAGTAGCCTTAGGGTGTCAAAGTCAAATTTTGTCATTTCAGTGAGGTTTCAAGTAAAATTTGGTCTCTAGGTATTAGGTCTAGGGTTTATTTTCACTCCTTTCAAAGTTGTCCAAATGTTAGTCCATGTCATCATTCAGCTGAGTGTACCACCTTTTAAAGGTTTTTCATCATTATTTTAGGTTCCAATGGGTCATTTTACACCTTGTTCGGGCTTCATTTGTACCTAGGTAAGTTTCATTTCCCTCTCCTAGGGTTTTGAAGGTAATTTCTCTTGGATGGTCAAATCGTCAAAAAAACTTGTGTCCTGAAGTTCATACACCTTCCCCTATCCTTAATGTACCTTACTAAACACTTCCCATCACTGATATCCCTCAAATTCCTCATTTTCCCAAAAACCCTAGTTTCTTGCTACAATTTGATAATTTTCTAGGCTAAGCCTGTGTTTTTCCCTTTTGGACCCCTTCCCCTTGTTCAATATTTGAAATTCCACTTTCCCCTATTTCCTAACATCCCTCCCTAATTCCCAAAATTTCCTCAATAATTTAGAAGCCCCTTATCCCCTTCATTTCATTTCATTTGACAAATCCCCCATTCCACACATTTTGATAGGTTTTACTCAAATGATGTTTCTGAGAAAGACAAAATAAATTTGCGAAAAATGAGAGATTTTTTTGTCTAAAATATTCCAAGGAATAAAAAAATCCTTGGCATTTTACACAAGTTTCATGGTTTTAGAGAAATGTCAAAAATAAAGTTTCCTCGGGAGGGTTGCTGCACTTTTGGAGTGGCCTTGGGAAAATCGAGATTTCTCCTAGCTAGGTTGGTCAAATGACTTGCTTGATGAGTGAAATAATGTATACACAAAGAGATATCTCCAATGAGCTATCATGATCTCAATTTGGATTTACGAAAGACCTTCAAAGGTTGACTGCAACAGCACTCTGCATCTAGGCAGCCTCATTTTTCACATTTTGACGAGTATTGGGAGATCGGACATTTGACAATGCAAATGACCTCCAAATTAGAAAGTTCAAGATGTTTTGGAAGGTAGACTCGATAATATTTCAAACGCGTTATCACGTGCCTAATTTTAACATCGGGAAGGCCTCCAAAAGTGTCCTACAAAATGCGTTATGAACCTACCAGCCGGTGCTACGAACCTGGTGCAGGATTTACACTGAGTTTTGTTTGGGCACTACACATACGAAGTGTGCTATGCACCTAGGAGATAGCACTACACACCTAGCAGTTGGCTACAAATTGTTGCAAATTTCACCTTTTTTCCTCAAAACTTCAATTTCTCTGTCTAAACAAGTAAGTACATAAATTATATCTTGTGTGTTAGGGTTTATTTACTAAGATTGGTATTTTGTGCTTTTCAAGCTGAAACCCTAGCTTCTAGGGAGAAACCCTAGTTTTCTTCATTGCACTAGTGGTTGTATACCCTATCCCCTTAATTCCATTCCCCTCATACATTTTCCCCTTAGTCCCATTGTCCATATATAATTTCCCAAACTCTACATTCCCCAAACCCTACTCACATCATCAAACTCTACCCACTCTCCCTAAAACCCTATTCATCCCCAAACTCTATTGATCATACATTTTCACTCACACTCTGCCCATTTAATTCCTTCACCTTATTTCCACACTATTATCCATAAAAAATCCATATAGAACCACATTTTTCAAAACCAAGGGAAAACAATGGAGATCGACAATGAGGATGAAATAGAGCAAGAAACCCTTAATGATAGTTCCATGGAAGGCCTTAAGGAGTAAAGAAAGAGCATGATGAACTCAATATCTTGGGTGAAGCATCATTAGCCCAGTAAAGCACCTAAAAGGGATCACTCATGAAAATTTCAAGGAATTTGGAGCATTTTTTTGTCATTTTTGAAAATTTTAATGCAAAAACAGGTTTTTTCAGCATGTGCGTAGCGCCACTGTTGTTGTGCTTTTGATGGGGGGCTCCATTTGCAAAAAAATTTACATTTTTGGAATCAAAATGAAAATTTATGCATGCTCAAAAATGGCTAAGAAATTTTGACAAGTTCTGGACCTCCGAAAGGGCCAAAAAACCCAAAACGTGCCCTCTCTGCCATTTTTTTCCCACACAGGAAGTAGTCTTGGGAGATTTCACTTTTGGAGGGGCAAATTGAGTCCAAATCAAAAAATTCAAGTTTTCCTAGAAAGTAGACACAACAATATTTCCAATGAGCTATTTTTTAACGGATTTTGACTTCAAGAAGCCTTCCAAAACTATCCTAGAAAAATCACTATGCATAGGATTAGTGGACTACGCATAGGAGAAAAATTTGCTAGTTTTGCCTGTTTGTTCAAAATTTCGCTCAGTTTAGCTGTCAGTTGACTTTTTCTTCTCCTATTGGTAAATTAATGATGTAATATGATGTAAATTGATGTACTATGATGTAAAATATGATGAAAAGTGACTAGAGGAGGTAGATACATCAGTTAGAGTTGGTTTGACGATGAATGAATTAGTTTCCATAGTTTTAAAGGCAAGTTGTTCCATTGCCTATTTTTCAGTTCCTAGTTTATATCTTGTTGAAACAACTCCTTGACTCATGGATTCGACCCCTGATGGCTAGCATAGGTGGTTCGATTCCTATATCTCGTACTTTTAGTCATCTGTCAAGGTTGGACTCGTGTGGATGCATTGAGTTACTTTGTACATCACTTCTGCAGTTTAGCAAGGAAATAAACAAGGGTTTTGCAACATTTTGTGGGATTCTTTTGGTAATGTGAATTAGCATTGTTTTCTTCTCTATTATTCAATTTATCTTATGTTTATATGTTCCATTATCTCCCTTATTCTCCATAACTAAATGAATCAAGATTAAAGGGTGGAATTTGTTGGTGTTTTAGTGCTCTGCCTTGGGGTTTATTTAGTTTTGAATGTTTTCTACTATTTGAAGAGGACTCATGAAATTTTCATGCCCTCTCCAACTCCTCAATATTCTTTAGACTCACCATTACATTCACTTCAAAGTGCTAAAACACTTTCCTACCTCGCCCCATAGAAACCTTTGCAAATCCATGTTGATTTCCTAGACCCAAAGTTGCCTTCCCCATTTGATCTAGCAACCAATCATTAAAATCAATCTAATTCCACTCATAATTAGCCTAAAAATTAGTATTCATATCAGTCATCTCAAGTCTTACTTGCTATATTTTCATTGAGATCGATAATGAGAGAGCCCTCTCCCAACCTGGTAGGGCTAGCTACCAGGTTAAGTGTGGTTTGATGTTACCCTAGATCTGCCTTTCTCCGCCTGAGGTCGATCCAGGCCCTAAAAGAGGCGAACCTCCATATAGATATGTAACTATTGACTTATAACTTCAAAACTTTTCAAGAGTTTAGATATACCTAACTCGTAATGTTTAAAGGTTAAAACATGCATTAACACTCTCATCTAGCCTATCCATTATCAGATCATACAATGTTAAGTCATTACGGGTCTCAGGATCCTGATCCAAAATTAGTGCATAATTATTTCAAATCTATTAGATCTCATGCATCATCAAACACTTAGGTGCATACTTAGTCCAACTCAAGAAAATCATCAATAACCCACAACATCCATATTTGATTTTGATCTAACTCTTAATAATGTTTTCGTCACTTGTACCCACTCACACTTTGATCTTCGCCTCCTTATATAGTTTTAAACTTTTTCAATACCTTGGGTCAAAACCATACTTATGTCGATGGTATTATTTGATGGGTTCAATATTCTTTTCAGCATTCATTACTATGGGCGAATACCATGGTAGGAACCCCTCGTATTCTTTAACCTTAATTTTCCATCCCATACGCACTTTTCCTTTTGTGAAACTGTGCGCATATGTATACACACATTTTATTTTGTAAACCCACGTGTATACGTGACTTGGACTAGGTTAAAAATCATATACAATTTAAAACATGTTGTGCAATCCTTTGTCCCATCATCCTCTTCTTCTGTGCCATATGAATTCCCATCACTTTATCATTTCTAAATTGATTCCTCTGAACTTCCCTGCATTTTTTCATATTTGTAAACACAACTGCCATGCATTCTGTCACATCCTATTTATACCTTTATCAAGTAATCCATTCATAAAATATTTTGTTATCAAGGACAACACATCAAGTAGGTTTCTATCAAGGAAAACACCTAATTAAACAATTCCCATATCAAGCTTCTAATTCTGATCCATAAACCTTTTGTTAGGACCCCATATTGTCTCTCTTTGACCTTATATTTTGTTATAATATTTCCCTTTTCAACCCATATTTGAAAGTCCTTGCTACTGTTTTGACTCAGTCATTCTAAAGGTATGCAATGACTCTTCTTATTGCTATATGTTTAATTATTTAACATATAAAAATGCTATCTTTATAATTGATCTTTGAAGTTGACTGAGTTGCTGGACAATTAAAGAATGATGTGCACACCACATTGTTGAAACTGCCTAAAGCTAGCAGGACTATCTTTTGTAGTTGCTCAAATAGTAGGAACAACACGCAAATCTCGAAGCTGAAATAACAAGAACAACATGCAAATCTTGAAGCTGAAACAGTTGAGATTTGTGTACCAGATTTGACAACAACAAAGGAACCTGATCGATCACTGAGGAAGCTGTTACATTGGTTGTAACTTTCATAATCTAAATTACTGTAACAACATTCTGTTGACGGGAAACCGATTTCCCTATTTTTGCATAATGGGTTGAACTAGAATATATAATGTGAATCTTTCGTAATAGATGTCTCCTCTATAAAGAGGAGACATCTACTTTAGAAGGGGGGATGAACAAGCTGTAACAGAAGATTGTAATTGAAGGAACGAGACTAAATATTTTCTGTAATATGGTATATTGATGAATGAATAGAGTTTTGTTCTATGTATTTCATCCTAGTTTTTGTGTCCTGGGGAATCTTGTGAGAAGGACAGGGCCCACCTTCATCATAAGATTCACCCATTATCTTTATGTCGTGTGTTAAGTTTGATTTATGTTCATACCTTGTTAACAAGTATTGTTTCTGGATGTTATTTTACTTTTGCTGAAACTTTGTTTCTCTCTTAATCGATTGATGCTATTTCATGAGTGTCTGACCGATGATTAGGTTTATAGAGTGAATTGATGAATTGGATAACAGAGGCAAGTGCTGAAGGTTCCTACTTTGGGGATAGGGTCCTGATCCTTTGTTACAGAATAACCATTGTTTTCTTTTGTAGATTTCTTCGTTCTAATTAATTATTCATCTCTTATTAGATATCTACGACAGAGTATAGTCGTTGTAACACAGAGTGGAGATTTAACAGGGTGTGATTTATTATACTACAACTTTTAGTGCTATTAAAATTGAGTACATAAAGTACGTAGTTGCCTTTGAAATAATCAGACTTTCCTGGGTTGACAATTTATATGGCACCCGATTGTTTAATTAGTAAGCAATTAAGGTGACCAACATTTTGGCGCTGTTGCTGGGGAAGGCAACCGAAGATTTTAAGAGCATTAATGATTTTCTTTTAGATATATAGGATTCATGAGAGGATGTAGGAAAACTAACCCTACAGGGGGCAGGGGCCAAGGCAGAGGACGAAGGAAAACTTTCATCGACGACATTATTTCAAAAGCTAAAACATCTCAGAAGATAAGCTCTAAGAGGCCACAGTCTTGGCACTCTCTCCAGACGGATTACGAAACAAAGGAAGTATTGGGACCAGAAAGGGCCGAAGAGACAGTAGAACAAATCGAGGAGTCAGTGGAAGGTATTAAAAAACCAATAGAAGATATTGAAGTTGACGAACTAGTTCAGGACACTAAGAGCCCACCCGAAAACACTGAAGACCGAGCAAGTGAAACAGGGGAACAACCAATGGACGAAAATAATGAAGGACCCTTGGGTGGGGGATGAAGGGAAGGAGGAGGAGAAAATTCCCTTTCCACCTTGGAATTCCCTATTAGAGATCTTCCTATAGGGGAAACTCCTATGAAGAACATCCCACTCTCAGCCCTACCTAATTTCCATGGTTTATCATCTTAAGACCCTGATGAATTTTTGTTTGAGTTTGATATATTATGTAGGCGTTATGATTATGTTACTAATCCTCAAAAGTTAAAGTTATTTCCAACAACATTAAAAGGAAATGCACTAAGGTGGTTCATTGATCCAGATTTAAACAAGAACGCAATAAAATACAGAGATAACCATATACACAAAGATGCAGCGTAAACAATACTTCATTTCATTAATGGAAAATACTGAAATATGCTTACAACCAGAAATGGCAATAAACCAGCTAAGGCAATGGTAGCTTATCTTTGAGAAGAGATGTGGCAGCTACATGCCTCTGAACTATTTGGAACTCTGTTACAATGAGGCTCGAAGGCCTATTTACTGTTGAGAAACAATGGAAAACCCTTCACATTCCAAAACCTAACCCCAGAAGATGAAACGCCAAATTGTGGGCCCCGTTTGGTTATTGGTAAACAATCAATTTCCCAGGGTCGTAACTTGGCAATATCGATCTCTGTTTGACGCGTATCGAATAGCTCGTTAGAAAAGATCTATCCCGAGAACTACCACTTTGGAAGGGCACGTCAGTCCATGGACCCAATGTTGCCCCCTATATTTCCAAAAAAACGTCTTTTAGAGCCTCAAACGGCTCCGGAAGTTCAGACCCCGAAAAAACTGCTAAAAATAGTATTGTGCCTACAATTAACGGAAACTGAAAAAGCTGAAAGAGACAATTGTGGGGGTGCAAATGGGATAGGTGGGTGGCCACCAACATCCACCTGGATCATTCCTCCCCCCTTAGGAAGCAATGGTCCCCATTGCGTTGAGTTCCTCCCTGAGATAAGGAAGCTTTTGCTGAGTTGGGTCGCTGGTGAGCTGTTCTGCAATCTCTGATGTGTCCAGAAATGGTGGGAAGCATGGTCGAAGATGGTCCACATTGAACACTTGGTGCAAGTGAAGGAATGGAGAAATGCTATTCTTCAAAGCATTGTTGCCCATAGCCTTGGTACTGGTGTAAGGACCTTGTCAGAGTGGTCTGCTAACGCATTCTTTCTGTTGATGCAACCAGACTTTGTCGCCCACCTAAAACTTGTGTGGTACCCCTGTGGGTGAGGAGAAGTTGTTCCTGTATTCTGTCATGACTGTATCTGTCTGCTGCTACTGCTGTGTAGAGGAACTCTGCATCGGGGTCATGGATGTAGTAACGATCTTCCCCTTACTTTAGGAATGAACCAAACAGAAAATAAATTTCCTAGTCTGTGATATGAGCTTGCTGCCTTTCTTAGCAGTGATCAAAGATGTGGTGGTAGGTGGGGCTACCTCTGGTATCCTGTATAATGAATTATTCAAAGAAATAATGACAGCACGAGGCCTTGACTCATACAAAGCATGTCGCCTCCACAAGTATGGTTGGCCTAATAATACATCACAAACATCCAGAGGTGTAACATCACACAATACCTCGTCTGTGAATGGTTTGATGCTGTAGGGAAGGCGGCACTGCTGGAGAACTTTGAGATCTCATCCTTCATGAAGCCACCCG
>APFE031507831.1:58690-88912 GCA_000404065.3 Pinus taeda
AGACGCTCCCCCTCCTCTGGGTCTTCGGGCTCATTCTTCTGGATCTTAGCAGTGGAAACAGTGGTGCTGTGGTCTGCATCAATGATCTGCTTCCCTTTGCCATTCCCCTTGTCGGGTTCTGGCTCAGGGTCGGAACATGCATCTGATTCGGAAGCCTTCAACTCAGCCACCAGTGACTGCTTGGTCCGACATTCACTTGTGTTATGAGTGGGACTCTTGTGGAACTCACACCACTTTCCTGTGTCCTTCTTCGGCTTCGTGGTGTTGTTCTTTTCTTACGGTTTCGACGGGTTTTCTTGGGTCACCCCGCCTTGGATTTGTCCTTTGGGCTTCAGATTAGAAGATCCAAAGTCTCGCTTCTTTTGTTTGAACTTTTGCTTGATTTTGACAGTGTATCGGTATGCTGTGCCGAGTGAGGAGATGTTCCAGAACTCCATCTCTTCTTGGATGTATCTGTGTAGGCAGCCACGGTATTTGAGTACCAGATGCAGCTCAAAATCTTTGATACCCAACAGTGTGCGAAGGGTATGAAAAATGTTTGTGAACTTCGGCACATCTTGGTCTCGTCCTTGCTGCAGTGTGGTCCATTTGATGTATTTGTCCTCATAGCTTTTGACAGGGTAGTACTGCTCCTTGATAGCATCTAGGAATGAATCCGAAGTGGGTGAGGCTGAAGATAGTGAACCTGTAGTTTCATCCTTCTGCTCGCAGTAGGTTTCCCACCAGTCCTGGACGTGGGGGGATGCTTTGAGAAGAGTGAAAATAATATTTTCCCGACTTGAAAATTCATGAACAGAAAAATACCCTTCTAGTAGATTTAACCATTTATCTACTGCATCTGCGCCTATCTGACCCTCAAAGATGGGGATTTCAAAATTAACTTCTACCTTAAAGGATGTGGCGTTTCCAGAGTAGCTGCTGGAAGCCGATGTGTCACCTCTAGGTAGCCGCTGAAGGATCTGCGCAAAGCTATCCATCATCGCGTTCCTTTGTCGCTCAAGTGCTTCTTCGAGCAACATTTTGATAGGATCCCCTGGCCCCTTGTCTTTCTTCTCATCTGCCATGGGAGGCCGTCGGGATTTTTGAGGCTGGTCTTGCAAAGGTTCGACCAGTTCAATCCCTAACTCCTTATATCCCGACCTCGTTGGGGACATGCAAAGAAAAACAGAGAAAAAGCAGACCCGCTCTGATACAACTGATCCAGATTTAAACACGAACGCAATAAAGTACAGAGATAACCATATACACAAAGGTGCAGTGGAAATAATACTTCATTTCATTAATGGAAAATATTGAAATATGCTTACAACCAGAAATGGGAATAAACCAGCTATGGCGATGGTAGCTTATCTCTGAGAAGAGATGTGGCGGCTACATGCCTCTGAAATGTTTGGAACTGTGTTACAATGAGGCTTGAAGGCCTATTTATTGTTGAGAAACAATGGAAAACCCTTCACATTCCAAAACCTAACCCCAGAAGATGAAATGACAAATTGTGGGCCCCGTTTTGGGTAAATTGGTACATCAATTTCCCGGGGTCGTAACTTTGGCATACGATCTTCGTTTGACGCATATGATAGCTCGTTAGAAAGATCTATCCAAGAACTACCACTTCAGGAAGGGAAACATCAGTCCATGGACCCACGTTGCCCCTAGAGTTCCCAAAAAACGTCGTTGAGGGCCTCAAAACGGCTCCGAAAGTTCAGGACTCGAAAAAATGCTAAAAATAGTAAATTGTGCTACAATTACGGAAACTGAAAAACTGAAAGAGACAGTTGTGGGGGTCCAAATGGGGTAGGTGGGTTGCCACCAACATCCACCTGGATCATTCATGAGCCTGGGAAGACATATGATCACAACATGGGATCAAATGAAAGAAAATTTCTTGGCCAAATACGAGGACTATTGCTGAACAAGGGAAAGGAAGGAGGAATTATTTAAGATGGTTCAGAAGGAGGATGAAAACCTGAAGGATTTTGTGGAGATATTACAATATAATTTGTAGCGATCCGATCATCCTAATATGAGTAAGGATATTCTTAATTCAATACTATTGAAAGGGGTACGAGATGACTGCTTAGACATGTTGAATATGCTTGGAAAAGGGGATATATCTAAGGAATCGTATGATGAGATTGTCAACCTCTGTAAGAGATGTTCAAGAGGAGCAGCAAATAGACAAAAAACGAGAGATAGTACATACTCAAGAGTCTAGAAATCAGCTAGTGGAGGAGCAACATAGGCTGAAATAGGTAACTTAGTTGAAGAATTTAAAACTGAAATATTAAGCTCTTTTGCTTTAGAAATTGATACCTTGCATGTTAAAAAGAAGCAGGTAGAGGTAGAAGCTGCTTTGGTTATTTTCTGCTCTAAATGCATAGAAAAACACCCACTAAGGGAATGCCCACTGGACAAGGTACCAATTTGCACTATTTGTGAGAAGGACCATGAGACTCAACAATGCCCTTCTTTACGAGGAATAAAAGCAGCATTGCAACCAACTAAAGGAGAAGCTAAATCAGTTTACTTGTTAACACAGAGGAGGCAATGGCAACCATGAGGACAAGGTACAAATTCTAATATGTAATTTAATCGTAGGAATAATCATCCTCCTTTTCAAGAAAATAACCCGCCCTTAAATCAAATGCAATACCCACCCTTCAACCAAATGAACTTCCCACCCATGCAGAAACCAAACCCTCCCTTTGTGGATCCTACAATATGGAATCCCTGGGCTCTACAGCAATCTTGTTTTAAGCAATGGAACCCAAGCTAGACAGATCAGCAAATCCCATTTCCAAACCAATTCCGCCAGTATCAACAATCTCTCTCTCTGCCATCAAATGCTCCATCGAATAATCAGACAATGAGACCCCAGCTGCCTGTGCAATCGAACCCCAACCCTAATAATAATAAAGCTCCGCAGGTCATTGATATTCAAAACCATCCTATTTTCCCTATGCAATGCAATGGTATTCATATGCGCTCTGGGAGAATAGTTGAACCTATTATTGAAGATATTACTTCTTCTGACTCTGATAAAGAGGAGACAGGAAAAGGTAAGTCATATAATAACAATGCTAGAACAGTTGAGTCATCCTCTAATAAAACTGCTGAAACAGTAGAACCGCCATTCCCTAAATGTCTGGCTCTTACCAAGACACTTGAGCCACCTGCTTTTAATCTTTTAGGAGAATTGCAGAATCTGTATGTTAAAATTCCACTCTTACAAGAACTTAGAGATGTACCAATTTATGCTACAACTATTAGAGACATTTGCATTAAGAAACCTGGAAGAAAAGCTAAAGATTCCCTCACAGCTCATGTGATGGGTGATCTAGCTACTTTAATGTCAGGAAAAACCCCTCCTGTGAAATATGGTGACCCTGGTCATCCTACAGCTACAGTACACGTTGGAAAAACTTTTGTTTCCAGAGTTCTAGTGGCTCTAGGTGCTGCTATAAACATTATGACACTTGAAACTGCACAGTTATTATAGTTAAATAATGTAATTAGAGAAACCCCAACCATTCTAGAACTAGTTGACCATTCCACAATCAAATGAAAAGGAGTTATCGAATACCTGATAATTTCAGTCGAATCTTGGAACTACCCAGTTATTGTATTACAGAATAAAACAAAGTTGGGGGGACATCCATTGATTTTAGGGAGACCTTGGCTAGCTATAGCAGATCCCTTCATCAGTTGTAGATCAGGTTCAATGACAATTTCTAACGGATGTGAAACCAAGAAGCTTACTCTTTACCCTCATGCTACACCTATGATTAACAATGATAACTCTGTATGGTTAGACTATGAGGATGATGAGACCCAACCCATCTTGACTGTTGGACAAGCCTTAACTTTTAAAGATACAACCAAGCATGAACTAATTAGTAATTTTATTTCCGAACCTTCTTCGTTTAACTCTAAAACACATGATCACTTGACTACACTCTTGGAACCTGAATCACAGCAAAACCTTAAAACTAAAAATTTATCTCAGACATCAGCTGATATCTCCTCCAAGAGTATAATAGTAGAAATCGATCCTGGCAAAACATTAAATATAAACCCTAACCTAACATATGTTGAAACATAGCAGTTAATGAAGTTACTTTGTGAGAACAAGGAAGCATCCGCATGGGACTACACAGATATGAAGGGAATCTCTCCTGAATTATGTACTCATCGTATTTATATCAAAGAGTGATCTCACCTAGTCTGTCAACCTTAGTGACGAATGAATCCCAATTTGAGGGAAATTGTTAAAGAAGAACTTAAAAAATTGTTGAGTGCAAGATTTATATATCCTATATCTGATAGTGAATGGGTTTCTCCATTAGTGATTGTACCTAAGAAAAATGGGAAATGGAGAGTGTGTGTAGATTATAGAGCTCTAAATAAAGCCACTCAGAAAGATCATTTCCCCTTACCATTTATTGACCAGGTGCTAGAAAATTTTCCAGGAAAGAGATTTTTTTCCTTTTTGGATGGTTTTAGTGGATATAACCAAATTAAGATTGCACCCCAAGACCAAGACAAGATCACTTTTACTAGTCCATGGGGAACTTTTGCCTATAGTGTTCTTCCATTTGGGCTATGTAATGCTTCAGCAACATTTCAAAGAGTAGTGATAAGAATTTTCTCTGATATGCTTAATGACTCCTTAGAAATATTTATGGATGACTTTACTCCTTAAGGTGTGGCTTTTCAAGATGCATTACAAAGCCTTGAGAAAGTACTTAAACGATGTATAGAATCTCATCTTGCCTTAAGTACTGAAAAATTCCATATGATGATGAATCAAGGAATTGTATTGGGACACTTCATCTCATTCCTAGAAATTCAAGTTGATCCAGTTAAGGTGCAGGTAATTCAGACTCTTCCTATCCCTAAAACACAAACTGATGTAAGAAGCTTTTTAGGACATGTTGGATATTATAGAAGATTTATCAAGGATTTTTCTTAAATAGCTTCTCCTTTGTTTGTGTTACTTATGAAAAATTTTGAATTCAAGTGGACTGATGGTTGTCAAAAAGCATTTAATGAACTTAAACATGAATTTTCTGCAACTCATATCTTAAGAGGACCTGATTGGGCACTACCCTTTCATATATCCTTTGATGCTTCAGATACTACAATTGGAGTTCTCTTGGGTCAAGAAGAAAACAATCTTCCTTATGCTATCTATTTTATTAGTAAAAATATGACCCCTACTGAACTTAATTACACAATTACTGAAAATAAATTTTTAGTAGTCATTTATGCTATTAATAAGTTTCGACATTATATTACCGGTTACACTACTTTTGTTCATACTAATCACTCAACCATTAAGTATTTACTGAACAAATCAGTTACAAATGCTCCAGTTACCAGAAGGTTATTATTACTACAAGAATTTGATATTAGAATTGTAGATCGACCAGGTAAAGAAAATGTAGTTGACAGAAAAGAAAGATCATTCAACAAAGTGCTAGTTACAGCTGGATAAGTGGGTGCCTTTTTCACACAAGACTTGATCAGGAAATTCAGAGATGCATTAGAGAAGATGAGGTCTATGATATATTGAAGGCTTGTCATGATGGCCCTTGTGGAGGTCATTTTGCTGATAAAAAAACAACACATAGGGTTCTTAGAATGGGTTATTATTGGCCCTCACTTTTCAAGGTTGCAAAGAAGTATGTTAGGGCCTGTGATACATGTCAGAGAATGGGCCAGCCTAATCATAGGGATGAAATGCCACTAAACCTGTAGGTAATACTTGAACCTTTTGAAATATGGGCTCTAGATTTCATAGGTCCCATCAACCCTCCATCCAATCAAAGAGTTTATATACTAGTTTTCACAGATTATATGACTAAATGGGTGGAAGCTAAGGCACTCCTTAGAGCTAATGAAGAATTTGTTTTAACCTTTTTATTTGAAGAAATATTTGTTAGGTTCGGATTGCCTAGAGAAGTAGTCATAGATGGAGGACCTCCCTTAAACTCTCATGGCTTTAAATATACACTTCAAAAATGTCACATTAAGCATAAAATGACTGCACCTTATCACCCGCAGGCCAATGGGTAGGTGGAAAGTATGAATAAAGTCATAGAAGCCATTTTAACAAAAACGGTAAAGGAGAACAGAAGATATTGGTTTCAAAGGTTGCCTGAAGCGTTATGGGCTTACAGAAGTACTTGGAGGAATACTACAGGTTTTTCAACTTATGAATTAGTTTATGGTAAAACTGTTGTTTTTCCTGTGGAATTTGAAATTAAAACCTTAAGGACTGCTTTAGTTGCTAACCCTGACTTGACTGATGCAGAGACAACTAGGTTGCAGCAGCTTTAATTGGATGAAAAGAGGTTGGATGCGATCCATCAAACAACTATGATACAACAGCAAAGAACCAGGTGGCATGATAAAACCATTAGGCATAAGTAGTTCCAAAAAGGTAATTAGGCTCTATTGTATGACTCCCATTTTGAAAATTTTCAAGGAAAATTAAGAACAAGGTAGCTAGGACCTTATGAAGTAGATATTGTTTTCACAAATGGAACAGTCAGACTCCTAACAATTGATGATTCTAGATCACCATTCTTAGTGAATGGGTATCGGCTCCGTTTGCATCAACAACCTATTTCTAAAGAGGATTTCAAAGTCACTTGTATGATAGATATGCATTATGTCTTTTTTGGGGAGTCTCCTATCCCTCATTGCACTTAGCTTTTCTATTTATATATTTATTTTTTAGATTAGATTTCTTTACTAATAATCCCTGTCAAGGGTTGCCATGTTACAATTAACTATTTTGCAGATCTTAGCTTCAGAGACTGGCTGAGAAGAATAATTTCAATATAGGAAGGATCAAGCTTCGACTTGGGGAAAATTTCCATTTCACTTCAAATCATAACCCATTCCCTCTCACTTCCCTCTAGCAAGATTTTCCCACCATTTCTCATTGCTGAAACACCATTTCCCATTGCTGAAACACCAACCTTTTCTATCTTTCCTAAGAAGCACCAATTTTCCCATATTTTCTCGAGATTGAACCATTACTTTCTCTCAAAAATGATGGATACACATCACTCTTCATTAGAGGAATCATCCATTCATCCTGATAATTGTGTTCCTTCACTATTACTTCTCATGAATATAGAAAATCTTTTGTATAAAAACCCTCATACTTTATAAACCCCTTTTTTATGATCATCGGTGATCTATTAATGATGAGATTATATTTTTCGCGCAACAACCAAAGGTAAAATGTGAAGGTATGCATGTTTTTGTGTAAATATTAAACTGTAGTTAATGAGAAGATATTGATCTGATTGCCAAAATCACCGTACATTCAAACATATCATTCTAGCCGCAATTGGGGGGGAATACCAAAATATTGCAATCATTACATGATACGCCAATTACCATCATTTCTTATTTCTCACAGTAGTGTCTCATCCCCCCATTTGTGTCTTATCGTGTAATAACTTCATTTGCAACATCTTACTCTGTTTCCACTGCGGCAACTCGGCTTTGTACTCTGCATTTTGCTGAACCAGAAACTATGGGAGGAAATGCTCTTAGACATGAACCTAGCTCAATGGCTCTATTGGAAATTTAGTAGGAGGCATATCAAATCTTTCTACAAGCAGGATGGGTGGACTATTTCCGAAGGCTACCGGATTTTGATTCTCAACAAGTTTTGGAATCTGCATGCAATTTGAGGGAAGGATACTCTACTGTTCAAGGAGTCTGAATTGTAGTAACGGAGGAGGATATAGTGCAAGTTCCAGGGTTACCAACTAATGGTACTCATTGGTTCAGCTAGAAACACCTCATTCTCAACGCACAACAAGATTTTCTTCTACCAGGGGAGCGCGTCGAACCTAAAGGTAGGGGTGTTGCACTTCTTCACTACCACCGCCATGGCCGAAGGTTACAGAGTTCGTTAAGCACTTCTTCGCCTATGAGGGACGTTATCAGGTAGTGTACCAGCACGACTTTGTGTTATTGAATCATTTAATACATGGTCGCTTAATAAATATGTCATACTATCTGCTTGGTTGTCTAAAAAATATGTCACACTATTCCGTGAATGCAAGGCAACCACTCCTCTCCCTCACCCACCATCACTTGGTTCAGCTCTCAATTCATAGAGGCTTTTCCCTACACAATCCACCTCCCCTTAACAACCCTCCCCACCAAGCTGCTGAAATCCTTCAACCAGCAGTAGAAAACCCCAGTAAGCTGCTGAAATCCAGCAACCAGTAGCTGAAACACCCTAATTGAGCACTGAAAACCCACAACAGACCACACCCCTTAATGAAACTGAATCATCCACTCCTATAGTCCATATTCCCACCGATAATTCGGATGAAAAAACCCCCATTATTATGCTTAAAAGGAAAAGACAAGAGAAAGTTACAACCCCACTAAAGAGAAGAACGAGGGCCTCAATTAAAGAAGCCACTATTACTGATAATCCCCCTACCCTAAGGAAAAATGCTCACAAGAGAAAAACCATTATTTTTCCTGCCTCCTTACCTCGGCGATGAACAAGGACGTCTATAGAAACTGAGGCCATCACCCCAAATTCCCCATCTATCATCCTAAAATCCCATACTCCACCAAGCCCTGAACCCTAACCTTCCTCACCCTCCGGTACCGAAATGCAAAGCGTTCACGATTTTGTGACGTCATTTTTTCAAAAGACGCAGCTGCTCCACAAGAAACAACTACTGATTTATCAAAAGTAGACACCCAAGATGATGTACGGCATGTGGCTACTCTACAAGAACCAGCCACTGACTTAACAGGTGTTACACAAGAATCACCTGTTGGGAAACAAAAGGTAGACGACCTAGATGTGGCTGTTACACAAGAACCAGCCACTGACTTAACAGGTGATACACAAGAACCACCTATTGATAATGAAAATGATGAAGCCGCCACCGAACAATGATCCTCCCAACCACTGGAACCTACAACTACTACAGAAGGCCCAGTTACTTTAACCTCCCTTCAAGAAGAAAATGAATTTTTGAAATCTGAAATTGAGGCTTATAAGTAAGATTTAACAAGGGCAAGGGAAGCTTATGAAAAGGAACTCAATCTGTACATGCTAGCTCAGGTAGCATCTGCAGCTGAAAAGAGTGTAGAAAAGGATCAACACAATGAATACATGTGCAGTGAATGTGGTGATCTCTACTCTCGAGCCGGTTATAAGATAATCGAAGTTCCGTTGCCTGGATCCAGTCTGGTATCTCCTCCTGTTATAGTTAAAAAGGAGCACCCTGTTGTTACACAAGAACCAGCAGGGCCTTCAAAGACCTTTGAGGAAGAAATAAAACAACCACGACCTACCCTAGTTGTTACAGAGTAGAAACTAGTACCAAAGTCTTTTAAGACTGCATGTACTCATACTAAACCTTGATGTGTAAGCAATGCTCATACTCAGACCTCTAGTTTTGAAGAATTGAGGGACACATGGAAGACAAAGTATGACCTCTCACAAGGAAGGGCATTTCAGCAACATAAGTCATTATGGCTCAATCATGCATATAGAAATTGGGAAGTTCTTGAATAGTCTCGTGCACAACACAAGGAAAACAAGAAGCTAAAAACCAGACTGTCCCTTATATTTGACTTGGTTCAAAGATTACTTGCCACTATAAAACCATATTTTAACTATTATGTGTTTTTGAGAGAATGCTTAGCATTCCTCCAAGTGAAAGCAATCAAAGATGGATGACCCCACCAGGTGTCTACACCTCAACAGTTTATTGAGACCTTTGCAGAAGCATCGAATAGTGAGCACAACTTGTTATGTGAACTCTATATTCACAATGAGGCCACGCCTGAAGATAGGAATATTAATTTAGTTCCTCTCGTTTGTGATATTCAAATTAGAGCCTTTGTTTCTTTCTTGGCTAATCAGCTTACTTGGCAAAATGCTTTTATGTCAGCAACACACAATGAGAGAATTGTCTTCTCTGGATCTGAGTTGAGCCATAAAATGTCACTGTTTTTATCACTGAACATCAATGAATTCTACGAGAGCCAGGGATGACTGACCATATTAGGAAACTACAGGGAGTAGTCTTGGAGGACTTCCAACACTATGTCAAAATTAAGGGAAATTTGGCCATAAAAGCAAATAATCTATTTTGGGAACACTGTCCTAAGGAGAGAAGGGAGTACCACCCCTTTAACCCTCTCAATCTTCAGGCAACAATCTCACGAATACCTAATTATGCTAAATGTATTCGACAGTGTGCTGCGAAATGGATAGGTTATCACTTTCACTTCCCTCTTCTATGGATACCAGGAGAAGAATACAAGTCTCAGTTAAAATTGACCAAATAGGATAATCTTGTATCATGGCAAAAAGTTGAGAGTGTCAAAGTGTTCAGAGACATGGTTGACAACACTTTCTACACTTACTGCATAAGCAATTTGCACTATTCATCCCAGTATTCCGACTCAGATTCAGAGTAGAAGTTGTATAGGGGACATGCAATCCTTTCAATTGGGGGGGATGTTAGGACCCCATATTGTCTCTCTTTGACCTTATATTTTGTTATAATATTTCCCTTTTCAACCCATATTTGAAAGTCCTTGCTAGTGTTTCGACTCAGTCATTCTAAAGGTATGCAGTGACTCTTCTCATTGCTTTATGTTTAATTATTTAACACATAATCATGCTATTTTTATAATTGATCTTTGAACTTGATTGAGTTGCTGAACAATTAAAGAATGATGTGTAGACTGCATTGTTGAAATTGCCTAAAGTTGGCAGGACTATCTTTTGCAGTTGTTGAAACAGCAAGAACAACACACAAATCTCGAAGCTGAAACAGTAAGAACAACATGCAAATCTCGAAGCTGAGAGAGTTGAGATTTGCGTACCAGATTTGACAACAACAAATGAACATAATCGATCACTGAGGAAGCTATTACACTGGCTATAATGTTCATAATCTAAATTACTGTAACAACATTTTGTTGACGGGAAACCGATTTCCCTATTTTTGCATAATGGGTTGAACTAGAATCTATAATGTGAATCTTTTGTAATAGATGTCTTCTCTATAAAGAGGAGAGATCTACATTAGAAGGGGGGATGAACAAGCTATAACACAAGGTTGTAGTTGAAGGAACGAGACTGAATATTTTCTGTAATATGGTATATTGATGAATGAATAGAGTTTTGTTCTGAGTATCACATATTAGTTTTTGTGTCCTGGGGAGTCTTGTGAGAACAACAGGGCCCACCTTCATCACAAGATTCACCCATTATCTTTCTGTCATGTGTTAAGTGTGATTTCTATTCATACCTTGTTAACAAGTGCTGTTTCTAGATGTTATTTTACTTTTTCTGAAACTATGTTTTTCTCTTAATCGATTGATGCTATTTCATGAGTGTCTCACCGGTGATTAGGTTTACACAGTGAATTCGTGAACTGGATAACAGAGGTAGGTGTTGAAGCTTCCTACTCTGGGGATATGGTCTTGATCCTTTGTTACAGAATATCCATTGTTTTCTTTTGCAGATTTATTCTTTTGGATTAATTATTCATCTCTTCCTAGATATCTGCAAAAGAGTATAGTTGTTGTAACACAGAGTGAATATTTAATAGGGAGTGATTTATTTATACTACATCTTTTAGTGCTATTAAAATTGAGTACATATAGTATGTAGTTTCCTTTGAAATAATCTGACTTTCCCGGGTTGAAAATTTATGTGGCACTCGACTGTTTAATTAGTAAGCAATTAAAGGGACCAACACCTTTGACCCATTATTTTGTTCCATCATTCTATCACCTCTGATCTGACATGTAGATTCATCTATTTACCATATACTTTTTCTTTTACAAGCTATTTTCCATCAAGGATAACACATGCATCATAATGCCAACAATCTCCCCCTTTCGACTTGATGGCAACCACTTTGGTGTTTGGTCACCACAACCTATAAATAACATCAAGACAAGCACCATTGTCCAAGCACCAAGCTATTCTCCCACTTTGACATCAAGGGAGAAGGGATGACCAATGTTAAATGAAGTCTTCCATATATGAACTGCTAAATATGAATACTAATCATGCTCCCCGTAGGGACATGCTAAATTCTCTAATCAAACTCTGCCTTAGTATGTGTTGAGATATCCACTATACTATCCATGATCCCCTTGGGGACATGCAGAGTCTGTAGAAATATTTTTCAAAATAATAACATGAATCTATAACTCAACTATATGAGTATGACCATCCTATCACCAATGGCTCATACATACATCAATATCCCAACGAAGTGGGGATACATATTTTACACACCCAACCAAGTGGGATTACATATTTGACATGATCTCAAAAGTCCATACATGGCTAAATATGACAATTATTATATCATAGGTCTTTTCATGACCTTTACATCAAGTGATATACATTACATTTATAACAAAGACCAATGAGCTAAACAAGATCATGATAGTTATGAACAACTATCATACACCATATATGATATGCACCATAAACATCTATTAATAGCATCAAGAGTAACAACCTATATATGTCCATCATTAATTCACAAGATAAGACAATGTAACTTTAATATGATCAGCATGTGACTAAGTTTCTGCATATAGATATCAACTCTTCCTCTTGACCTTATCAAGACCAACTTTCTTTTTCTTTGTTAGAAGAAGCCTTTATCTATAGCCTTCCTTGAATCAACTAAGCATATTTCATTTCTCAAAGCAATAACATAAAAACCATTCACATCATAGCATATGTATGTGAAACCAGCACAGTCATCATCCATTACCATAGCATCATCATCGTAGGAAGAAATGCATGATCTTTTCATAATAATCCTCAATATATCAACCATGTATAATCACTATGGAGTTTTCTAACATCCCAGATCTGGTAAGAATCAACCATGATAATCAACATATGTGAGTATCAAACCTATCATCATAAATTAAGAAGTCATCATCATTATCTGACTAAATAATCCATGTCTCCAAATAGCCATGTAAATAGCCATGTCTTCATTGAACCTGCAATAACACCATTCTCTTGGCCAATTTTCTTCATACAAGAGGATCTTTTATACCAACATCACAACTTAAGTAACCATCCATTTATCTAGCATAGTGATATAAATATGTATCTAGCTTCCCATTAATGTGAAAGGAAAACCATGAGCTCACATTCATTTGTCAAACTTTCTTGATATCATCAAGATCAACAATCCTCAACCAATATACCATGTGAAATCCAAGAACTATAGGAATCCTCATTCATAACTGCATCCTATGAAATTTATGTATGATTCACAACAACAATGAGTGACACTAAACATCATCAAATAATGAAGATGTCTACTCAAGGTTTTTTTCCTCCTTGAACTTATGAATATCATGATGTAAGCAACATAACATCAGTACTATATGCATCAAAAAAAGAATCATCTGAATCATCCATAAATCTGATTAGAAGCATCAAAACAACTATGTGACTCAAGAAATATAAGTATCATCTAAGACTTCATCATAGGTAACACATGCCTGTAGCATCATTTAAACACTCCATCAACATAAGCATCATCACCATTGATATGCATCATTATGTAGCAAGGACTTCTAAATGACACATAATGCCAAAAATACATTATTAGAAACATAGCATATGCTCCCCCTGAACCTGTGTCAATTGTTTACTGTCGGATCTAATTATTCCATATATTAGTAAGAATCATCAAGGAAATTATCATCAACAAATTATACATCAAGCCATCAATAACTAATAAGGGTCAGAAGAACTTCTAAATAACTTCAACAGACTATACCCATCATCCATCAAAATAGAAAAGATAATTGATAATTGACTGAACCATATTAGACCCTTTTTCTAATTTTATCCCAATGCTTCTTCATCAAACCAACATATATGTGACTATGTAGTTTCAAACTCGCATATACAGATAGCTTGTCTTCATAAAATTCACTTATGAAAATTGGAACAGTAAAATTTCATACTTTTAGTTCCCCCTGAGTCTGTTCTAACTGTACCTATTCCTATAACTTTTGCTAAAACATCAGTTCCAAGAATATCATTATCATGATGGTTCTTCATCTGAGACTCCATTTTTCTCTTATCTCTAGTCATGTGATGAGAACATCTGTTATCATATTTTTCCTCAAATGAGCAGAGAGAAAGATCACACCTTATATGATTTTATTTTTCTTGATTCCTGTTGGATTCATCTTTTTCCGATTTTATGATATAAATGTGCTTATTTGATTGCTTACCATATTCTCTACGAAAATCCATAGAGTTTTTCCTACATTATTTTTCTATATTCCCTTGCTTGTTACAAGAATAACACCTTATATGTTTCATATCGCTTCTACAACAATCAATGGATTTGTGACCAAAAATATTGCAAGAAAATTACTATCCCTTAAGGTACCTGGAAGCTGATGATCTTTCTGTGAGATGGTTATTAGCTTGAAACATTATACTTTTGCACCTACCTGCAACATGTCCAAAATTATGACAAATAGAATAGTCAACATTATTCATCAAAGGAAAGAATTGATAACATTTCCATAGTTAGGAGTAAATTATTTTTCTTTGAAGAATTTCTTTCGTTGGTTGTTGATGGGTTGACATGTTATCTCCTTGTGGAGCATTTCAGATTTTACGTTAGAATTCCTTGCCCCAGTTTGTGAGTTAGATTCAAGTTTAAAAGTTTCATGAAAGCCAAGAGCAGATTTGATGGCATGAGATCTTTTACTACTAAGAATATTATCCAAAATCTTAGTACTATCTTGCAATCATAAAAGTTTATCCTTTTCTTCTAATTTAGCTTTTAGGATATTTACCTCACCCTGATATTGCTCTTTCTTTTCTATATACTACTTCTGCAATATTTCTTCCAGTTGTTTTCTTAATTTGAGAACCTCATTTTCTTGTTCTTCAAATGCTTGAAGTATTTCTTCATTTTGTTTATTTGAATTTTCAAGAACCTCTTTTACAGAGATGACCATACCTTCAAGACCTTCATAGTAAATAGTTATTTCTTTTTGTTCCTTGTTTGTTGTATCCTTTTCATTCAATTTGTTTTCTCAATGATGTTACTTCATCCTGCAGCCTTTGAAATTCATCTTCCTTTTCATTGTACTGCTTCCTTATTTTGTTTCATTCCTCCAACTGATTTCTTATCATGGTAACCTCTTCTTTTTAGGTACACTCCCTTTTTTCAAATAGATATTGTTGGTATCTAATTTTATCTGTGAGCCTCTTAAATTCTGTCTCTATTAGATTTATTTCACTTTCAACCATAATAGAAAATTCACTTGTTTCACTTTCACATTCATTATCTTCAATATTCATGAACAAAGAAATGCATCACTAAAGGAAAAAAAATTAGTAACTGATAATTATTTTTCTTCTTCATCTTCAATCTGAGGTGATTCTGAATCTTAATAATTTCTTTCACCTAATAGCCAATTGTCCCCCCAGTTGTCATTGTTACTTTAAGATGTCTTCTTCTTTTGAGGTTTTTTCCTCTTTTGCTTCTTTGCCATTGTTACAATGGATCTCCTTCAAGCGATCAAGTTTCTACCAAAAAACCTTATCTGATACCAATTATTGGGAAAAATACAAAGAAGGAGGGGTGAATCAATATTTTAAAAATCAATAACTTTTTACATTTCATATACATATTTCTATATGCAACTTTACTGAAAGGAACCTACATGTGAATGTAATTGTTCTTAAGATACCGTATACCTAGTGAACTTATGATTCATTTAATTCATCATATATTTTTCTTTGTCCAATGCATCATTAATTTATTAAACATTAGATAAAAAGTAACCATGTGCTGTAATAACAAAATAAACCATCACGCATAAGAAATGTACGCGAACACCAAGATTTAAGGTGGAAACCTAATGTGGGAGAAAACCACCTGATGTTATCGTTTCTATCTTCCTTTTAATATAAAGAAAAATACGTTTACAATCTTGTACTAGCGTAGACTCATATCATTACATAGGCACCCACTTGTAGAAGGATACAACCTTCACTCGTTTTCCAACTTCTATTTCAAGGGAGCTCTAACCACCTAGCTATTGTATTGGTGATAAGTTTACTAGTTTGTAGGAATTGACCTACAAAAGGCTACCACCTTCGCTCGTTCTCCAGCTGCTACTGGAAGTAGCTAGAAACCCCTGATCTAATCACCAACTACTACTGGAAAGAAGCTTTGACTTCTTCACTGAAGGATCCAATCCTCAACATCCTCCATGGACCATGTTTCATCAAATTTTCATACTGGACCCATTATCAACACTTAAGTGCAATATAACAAATAAAATTGTAACTCATTGATGAACAGTCTCATTTATCTCTGATGCATCTAAGTCAATCAATCGCTGAAAAATAATCATCAATCTTTGACATCACTAAAATCTAATCATCTTATTTTTGAATCAACCAATCATTGAAACTTCTAACATAGCTAAATAAAATAATCATTGAAACTGATGACACAACTGAATCACCCAATCATCAATTTCTGATACAACTGAATCAACAATTCACTCAAAACCCAACGAACTAACACTTAATCAAAATTCAAACAATCAACTGGAATAGTTAGATCATTATAACCAGTACACATAACTGAACTTAGAACACTACATCAACAACCAGAACCAATTACAATCTCGAAAATCATAGGTCAGAATGTATAGACCACTTCAATCAGGACAACCTACACGTATACGTTAATTTCTATAACCCAACCTCCATATACCTCTAAATGTACAAAATCGTAAATCTTCTAAACCAAAAGTGTATCAACCAAAGGCATTATGAAGATATATGTCATATTACAAAGTTATAAACAGATACCAGCAAATATCACCCTTCTTACTTAATCAATCAGTCAACCAGACTCTATCTCCTTATACAATCAGTTTAACTTCAAATATAATGAATACATCATTGAAAAACAACAGTAAAATAGTAGCACTAATCATATAGATCAGCCATTTTTGAACAACAAGCCCTTCTTCCGCATACGCTAATTGAAAGTTTTGAATCCGTTTATATATGTGCCTTCACCGAGGTCAACCTACATATAGATCTGCGAATAACGAATTATAACTTTGCAATTTTTCAAGACTTTAGATATACTAATACCATATTATTTAAAGGTTAAAACATCTATTAACACTCAGATCTAGCCTATAATTATCAGATCCTACAATGATAAGTCATTATAGGTTTCAAGATCTTGGTCCAACATTAGTGCATAATTATTTCATATCTATTATATCTTGTTCATCATGAAACATTCAAGTGCATACGTAGTTCAGATCAGGCAAATAATCAATTGCCCATAACATTCATGTTTTATTTTGATCTAACTATTCATAAGATCTGCATCATTTACACCCACTCACACTTTGATCTTCACCTCCTTATATAGTTTTAGCCTTTTTAAATACCTTGGGCCAAAACTGTAGGTATGCCAATGGTATTCTTTGATGTGATCAATATTATTTTCCGCATTCTTTACTTTGGGCCAATACCATGGTAGGAACTACTAGTAATCCTTAACCTTAATTTTTTGTCCCATATGCACTTTTCCTTCTGTGAAATTGTGTGCTTACGTATACGTGCCTTTTATTCTATGAACCCTCCTATATACATGACTTGGACTAGCTTAAACAACATATACAATTGAGAACATTCTCTACAATCCTTTTTCCCGTCATCTTTTTCTTTTATTCCATGTGAGTTGCAACTACTTTATCATTTCTAAACTTAGTCCTTCGAATTGCATTGCATTTTGTCATATTTGTAAACACAACTTCCATGTATTGTGTTGCATCTTGTTTTTAATTTTATCTAGTATTCGATTCATCAAATATGTTATCATTAATGAAAAATCCTCAGGTAGTTTTCTATCAAGGATAACACCTAATTCAACAATTTCGCATATCAAGCTTCTGATTCTTATACATAAAACTTTGACCCATTATTATGTTCCATCATTCTATCACCTCTAATTTGACTTGCAGATTGATCTAGTTACTATATACTTGTTCTGCTACAAGTGATTTTCCATCAAGGACAACACATGCATCATAATGCCAATAGATGATAAATCTACATCTTATAGAGAGACTATGGAGAAGGTGTTGAAGCAGATGGTAAGTTTATTACATAATCATATTTTACAAGGATATGGAAGAATGAATTCAACAATGTTCATATTCCTAAGAGGACAAGGATGGGGGTTTGCAGTACATATGCTTCTTTTACATAAGAAAGGGATAAATGTCAAGGGGCATAAAGAGTTATACATTCATGTAACACATTTTTTTTTTTAAATTTGGATAGTTATCACTATGAAAATATTTTTATTAATAGAGTTCTTTTATTGTATATGCAGATTCCATTGTCAAATCACTTCAAGAATATCACAATCTAAAAACAAGTGAAAGAAAAAAAATATACTAACATAAAAAAATGTTTTGATAATCCAAATAAATATTTGGGTTTGATAATTGATGGTATCAACCAAAAGGAAACACCTCTACCACATTTTGTCTTCACACTAACCAATTTACAGGAATAAAATTTTATTCAGTGTTACTTGGTTGGTTGTATGGTCTGTAATGCAAAGATGTTGCTAAGGGATTACCTCACACATCAAAATATTCATAATGATGTAAATATTACCATAGCTATAATCCAGGATGTGATTTCTCATTGGTATGGTATTCTCCCTGATATTTTGTATCTATAATTGGACAACAAAAGTTGTCAAAACAAAAATCAAGTTCCTTCTGGATATCTAGACATGCTTGTTTAATTGGGAATTTTTAAAAATGTAAAGGTTGGTTTCTTTCTTGTTGGGAACACTCATGGCCATATCGATTAGATGCTCAGTCATTTTTTAGTAACATTGAGGAGGAAGGATGTTGGGAGCCTTCCATAATTAATTAAATGTATTAAGAAATCATATATTCCATAGCCTTTTTTTCATGTGCTGGAAGAAACTATTGACATGCAAAGGTTTATTTTGGGATCGAACAGTGAGGATAAATGGATTGAAAAAATTATTGACATTAGCTTCCAACTCAATTTCGTATCAAAAAAATTGATGGAAAAATAGTTATATGGGGAATGCAGTATTGAATTATTATAGAATGGGGGTTGTCACTAGGTTTAGCATTTTTAAAGTTCATTCTAGATCATCCAATATTTTCATCAGAGATAATATTATTACAATCAGTTGCTGAACTCCATAATGCACGAAGCAATAAGAGAGAGATACATTATTCTCAATGCCTAGAAAAAATAAAAGTATGTATTAGAGATACTGTTGCAGGTTTATTTGGGCACATCACTCCCTACATTCAGATCAGTACAATTAGGGCTCATCAAACCCTAATTCAATTGTTACATGCCCTAGACAAGTCACCAAATTGAATGCTTCCATCAATGAAAGTTTCCTAGCCTGAAGCCTTGTTGAAATAACTCCTTGGGTCATGGGTAACTACACTACAGAGCAGGAAGGTCCATTCAGGCCTACACTACAGTCCCTTAGGTCCACTTTGACCTCTTTTGGGATAGATTGAGTGAAATTCACATTGGATTATGGGAATATTCCTTGATTCTGGATCATTCTATAAGGATCCCATCTCTTATATCCTCCTATGAGCTCAAATTTTGATAGGCTAAAGATCAATTAACCTCCAATCCTATCATCCCTTCCTCCACACAAACTAACTCCAAGTTTGGAAGGCCATTCAATACCCTCATTTACGACAAAACCACCTGCATTTCCCTATAAATTGAGCACCCATCATAGTGATCAAGGGGGCTAGAATATAGATTTTGTAGAGAAAGTATATTGGCTTGAGATTTTAGTTCATTTGAAGCAATGTTATGCTACTAGATTGGTGTGCTTCTGATGCGATGAGGGTTGGATTGAAGGTGGAGGAGTGGCACATGATCAAATTGTATTGTGTGAAACTCTTCCTTCTACATTAATAAAGTGTTTATTCCTTTTCTCATATCCTTGTTTATATCTATGATGATTATGTATTTCAATTTCTTCAATTCCATTCCTTTATAGTAGATGGATCAAGTATGCTTTAATCGTTTCGTGTTTCTGTTTTTGTTGACACGGGTACCAATTGAGCGGATTTAGTTCAAGTGGGAGTGAATGGAGAAATTCAAGGGGGATTAAGGAAGCAAAATACTACAAGTAAGTTCCTTCATCTCATTTATCTACTATAGGAAAAGGTTAAACTACTTACTTGTTCTAGGTGTAGCTACCCACCAAGGGAAAATGTGTTTATCCGTAGATGAAAATTCCATATATTAAATTGGTGACTATACTAGGGAACTATTGTCGTTCCTTGTAGCTTATCATCATCATATTACACCTTTGTAGACTTTGATTGACTTTATTGATCTTATTTCAGTGATTTTGAAGTGGTTTTTGTCAAAAGGTGTGCTTGAATGTCTCTTGATTTGACTCTTTGGCACCAGCACAATGTTGGTCTTGACACAGTGCGTTGCAGAGAAGCCCTAGCTTAGAGGCAGTGCATTGCAATGCACTACTTCCCACTCTAGCCTGCACTAATCCCTGTTATCCTAAAAAACACACCTTTGGTTTGATTTTTCCAAAGTTGATTCTAGTTTTGTTTGTTGAAAGATCAATGTTTCTTATCGTTCTAAAATCAAGTTGTATTTCTCCTACTAGCCCTACCTTGGCCTTGATTGTTTAGTGTTTATTAAGTGATTTCTTTATCATTATCAATTCATTGTCAAAGTTATCTTATAGTTGATTAGTCATTTCTGAAAAGGAAGTGTCATAAAGCCTTCATTTCTTTGAAAAAAGGAAATGTCACAAAATCTTCGGTTCTTGCAAAAAGTATTGATTGATTGTATGTGCATTTAGTTTCCATTTGTTCATCTAAACATTAAGGGAAATGAAAAGAAAAACATACATTATGAATTTAGAGGTTTGTGTGCACTTGTAGGAATAATATAGGAAAGGTTGCATTAGATGTGCTTTATACTCTTCGATTAAAGATTTTGATTGCTCTATCCCTTGTAGTTAAGGTTTTCATTTTTCAAAATCAAATGAAAAGAATGTTTCTCATCATAGTTATATTCTAGGAATTTCAAAGACATCACACCATGAACCTAGAAGACAAACGCCTAAAGAAGATCAACTTAAAATTTATTTTAATTAACCTAATGGAGCATTGTAACTTAATGCATAACATTTAGAGGTTCTAGGCTAGAGACATGTTCTGGAATCGTAAAACATAGCAGTTGTTGTTAATTATCTGTGGTACATTCCTAGTGTGATACCTCATTCTAGGTGATTAAGTATATTGTAGCTTGTCCACGTAGCTTCGAGTATATAAGGCGGTGTTATAACACAAGAAGTATAAAGCAATGCTTTGACTGTGCGGTTTCACATTAGACAACACTAACATGGATTGGGCCTCCACATACTTTCAGGTATATATGGGATGACTATATTAGGTTTCTATCATCCTTAGGTAACCGAGTCAGCCACCTTGTAAATTGTGATACACAGAACACAACATTCAGGGAGATTTCCTGCATGTATGTTAAGTCCTTGGTTTATTGAGGTTGTATATTGTAGCTCAAACTTTCTTGGCATTCCTTTTGCCTAGATTATGCTCCATCAATTTATTTCCTTTTGCAATAAAATCAATCAACAATCATGGAAGAACATAACCTTTACCCTGTTGTTTGCGGAGGACAGCGAGTAAACCATCTTTACCCCATGAAGCTACACCTAACCGAAAAAAAGTGATCTCATTCAACTGAATCCAGTACATCACAATCTTTTGTTTATTCATTTGAATTAACAGATTCACATATACCAGTAAGTACTGTGACCCCAGTTACTCCTACAATTATTGCAACATCTTCTACCGATGGAACCTTTACAATTACCTAAGGACACTAAAAGTGAACTTAGTGAAATAGTAACCCAAGTTGTCCAACAAGAAGTTGATTCTCAACCCATAGTTGTTCAACAAGAAATTACTTTTGAACTTAAATATGTTAAACCAGAATTTGATCCTAAACCTATCATAGTTGAACTAGAAGTTACTTCTGAAAGAAGATTTGTTCATGAAGCTCAACCTAAACCCATTTTTCTTTTACAATAACACTTGGATCTTGAAGTTGAACAATCAAAAGATGTTCCTGTACCGGAAGATGATTGAATGATTTATCCTTAGACATCTGTAACTGTTGATACATCCCCTTTACCACAAAGTCAAACACTAGAAATCGATTATGGACCTGACAGTGATATTCTTCCACCTAGTTTAATTTCTATTGAAGAGGAATCTGAAGAAGAAGCACCTGGAACTCCAACTCATTTTGGACCCAGCTTCATCTTTATCATGATACTCCTCACTTTATTTCTCCTCTCAATCCTATTTACTTTCAAACTCCCATTCATTCATTAGGACATTTATTGGGTCATTTGACTATAGCTAAATCAACATCCCAGACTGTACCATCTGTTACATCTATGATAGAATCTACTACCGCTACTTCTTCAATGTTTACCACAACACCCGAATCACATTTGTATTATCTTCTTTCCATCCCACTGGGTTACCAATATTTATTTGGAACTCATTCAGGTGTTTCTTCTAGTCCATGGTCTTCACCCATGTTGTCCATAGGAATTTTACCTGGTTCTTCACTTACGGATAGTGAACAGTTTGATCCATCAATTTAATATCAAGTTGGTCCATCTAGTTACCATCCAACGTATCCACTTTATACTGAATTACCTCCATATGGAGAACAATATGCCCAATCTTCTTATCCTCCATCTTCAGTGGGGCAACAAAATGGCAGTATATTGTCATCTTTAGGTCAGCCCGGAATGACTGTTTATTAATGGTAGCCTACAATGCCCGTTCAACCATGGCTTGTGAACCCATCACAACCAATGTAACTAGTTTCATCCATACCTACTATGCCTGTTGCTATGACTTTACCATAGTCGCAAACTCATTTAATTGTATCTCAACCTTTGCAAGCTCGCCCTTCAACCTCTTACCCTGAAGTTTCATGTCTACAAACTTAGTCTTCTTAGGAAGTTTTACAACAACCATTTGTGCCTGGAACCCAACAACCTCAGGCCAGTTTACCATTTACTGGAATGATTTAGACTTATACTCATTTAATTTATCCACAACCTGGTCAAACTTACATTGTTGGGAAACAACTATTACATCAACAACCATGGGAGCCACAATATGAGTAACTATAATTCCAATATTACCAAACTTATCCTGGACTTGGTCAATAAGCCTATGATAGGTTTGGTCAACAACAAGTTTGTCTAGGTCCTAGTCAACAAGCCTATGATAGGTTTGGTCAACAACAAATTTATCTTGGTGCCCAACAACCACCTTATACTAGATTTTCTCAGCAAACTTGCCCCTATCAAGGTTACCAACAATAGATTCCTTATGATGGTATGAAAAGTCTAATTGCCCAGGAAATTGGTTACACTCAACCTCACCTAAACCGACATTTACCTTTTGTAACAACACTTGAAATACCAAATTTAAATCGACTTACCAATGATCCTATTATTTATGCACCTTGGTCGGTGATTCCTCATAAATTTCCTTTTGATATTACCAAGTTCAATGGAAACCCTAGAGAAAATCTCCAACAACGTTATGACTTTTCATTTATTGTGTTCATTGAACGACCTGAATGATGATTCAGTTAGAGTACATCTTTTCCAGTGAACACTTACTAGTCTGGCTATAAATTCGTATATTGAATTACCATGAGCTTCATTTAACAACTTCACATCCTTAACCAATACATTCTTAGCCCACTTCCAGTTACCAATCAGATATGCAACTAGAATGGAACTCTTGACCAACTTTAAATAGACTACTAATACTCACATTTCTCATCATATTCATGAGTGGTGTCGTCACCGTCGAATGCTTGAAACTTTTGTTCCTGATCAAATTTTAGCTGTGTGGTTTATGAAATTATTGTTTCCATCTATCACCAAAGATATGGATGAAGGAGGATTTGTCACTGGAGAGTAGGTAATTACTCATCCCCAATACTTAGAATTGATGTACACCTAGTCTGGCATGCTCTACGACAACATTCCAAATGCACCCAGACCATATTTTACTATTCCACCACCTCCATCTAGTAAGGATTCTAATGCGAGTGATGGTGTGATTGGTTCTTCAAGCATGCAAAAAGGAAGTAGATCGTCCGATCAAAAATTTTTGATGTCCAATCAAATTTCTAGTGCATCTAATAATACACTTTCTTCTAAAATAAATGTTGTGTCATCTGACAAAGGTAAAAATGAAAACCAACTTGGAAGCAAGAAAAAGGGGAAAGCTAAAAGGAAACAAGATCCTCCCCTTCAAGATAAATCATATGATTCCTCCTCTCTGGCTACGAAACCTCATTACCCATGTTTAATTTGTAATGATGAGCATTTGACGGGAGACTGTCCTCATTGCTATGAAGTCTCAGAACTTCTTAAGACTTCTAGTGCATCCGCTATGTTGACAAACCCTTTTCCAAACCCGAAGACTCATTTGGTTGCTACAGATCATCCTTCCACTTCACAAGTTCTTATGCTATCCACCACTAAGCCTTAGATTTATGTTTTGGTGAGTACATGAAGTAAATATTATGGTAATCCATTGTCCTTGTCAAATAAGTAGGCTACAGATCAACCCAATGCTTCGACTTCGACTTCGTTTGATCACATTCCACCACCTATTGCACCAGAGTTAACAATAAAATTGTCTAAAGGAGTTTTACATAAACCTACATTCAACCCGCGAGCTCAAGAAGCACAAAATTATAACATAGTAGAAGATCTAGCTCAGTCACCTTCTACTATGTCGATGCTTGAGTTGCTTAAAAATTGTCCTTCTCAAAAGTATTTGCAACCTTCTCTCTACTAGTATCAACTCAACAATGCAACCATGAATTCCAGATGAGTATTTGTTTCTAATTTTATCATCTGACGCTTGGTATGGAGTTATATTGATCTATTTGAAAACCCATACTTTCCACCCGATACCTCTCACTTTCAACAATGACGTATTGGATACCAAGCCAAATATTATCTAATCATTGGTGACACCCTTTACCATCGTGGCATCGATACGATTTTACGGAGGTGCCTCAGTCATGAGGAGGCCAAGAAACTTTTGAATGATTTCCATTCCAGTGCTTGTGGTGGACACTTATCTGGTTATGCTATGACAAAGATGATTCTCTATGTTGGTTACTTCTTGCTAGCCATATTTAATTATTGCATTATTGTTGTCAGAAGTTTTCATGCATGCCATATTTTTTACCGTAAGACTCCATTACAACCTACACCACTGCATCTTATCGTCATTGTTGGACCATTTGCAAAATTTGATTTCATGACATGTAACCCTACCTCGGCTAGGGGGCATGCCTATATTATTATCGTTGTGGACTATTTTATGAAATGGACCAAGGCCATGCCTACATTAAATAACAGTGGTGAGACAACTGCTCCTTTTTTCTTCAACCATTGGGTTGCAAGGTTTGGTGTACCCCGAGCTATACTTAGAGATCATGGTTCACATTTTCAAAACCATATGATGACTAGATTAACTGCCAAGTTAGGTCTTTCACATGATAGTTCTACTCCTTATTATCTACAAGCTAATGGATAATTTGAAGCTATCAACAAAATCCTTAAGCGAATTCTTAAACGAATGATAGTAGTTCATAAAAAAAATTGGCACTTTATATTGTACTCAGTTTTGTGGGCTTACCAAACCTCAGTGAGAAATGCAATTGGATTCACACATTTTGAATTGGTGTATGATCTAGAGGCAATCATTCCTATACAATGGGAAATTTCATCATTAAAACTCGCAATTGACCTACTACCTGACACTTATGAGGAAGAAGCACATCTCTTCGAACTCGTCCATCTCGATGAAACATGTCGTGAAGCCACGTTGGCTAATGGAGCATATAAGAGATGAATAAAGGCACAATATGGCAGAAATATCAAGCCTCACATTTTTTCAAAAGGATACCTAGTCTTGCTTTCTGATCAAGAAGCTAATAAAATAGAAGCAGGGAAATTTAAACCATTATTGATGGACCACTATATTGTCAAGCATGTTTTGGAAAAAGGTTCTTATGAGTTAGTTTATTATGATGGAATTACATTGCCCTAGCCTTGAAACGGGTTGTATTTGAAATGTTACTATGCTTGATTTTGCATAGTAATAAACACTGCATATATGCTTTGATTGTGTGTGTGCGTTGCAATTTGAATTTTATAGATTTTATGTGGTTAAGTAATCCTATTTTCATTGGTTGGAGATGTCAAAATATTTGGAACCATTTGTTTGTTATGCCGATCATGCTAGTCATAGTACGCAAAACCTGTCTTTTGTAGCATGGGCCATATTCGCTCCAAGTGGAAAGTTAGTGAGTTTTGAAGGGATTTTTATCATCATTCTATGAACAATATGACTGAGTAGAGTGCATTGATCGAATTCCTCTCTGATGCCATTTTTCTTGGCATTCACCAAATCATCATTAGGCTGGACTCACAACTTGTCATACTGCAGCTTAAAAATGTTTATACCATCCAAAATCCAACTATTTATCGTATGTTCCTTAGAGTTTGTCTCTTGGAAATAAATTTTGATTACATGCCATATCAAAACATTTCCAGGAACTTTAACACATTGATTGATTCTTTAGCAAACTATGTGTTAAGCAAACATTTACAACACATGTAAAAACTAAATTTTCAATTCATATCAAAAGTTGAATAGGATAACACATAACCATATAAAAACACTGAAAGTAAAAATAGATAGATGTTTAAATGTTTTTACAAAAACATTTTCCAAGACATGTTGGTCATTTGACCTCAAAACTCAAAATGCATATAGAAAAACACCCTAACTTGACCTAATGATGCTCATTATAACATGTCACAGCCTATGCTATTATGTGCAAAAGCCTCATCAGTAACTCCTCAACCAATACATCCAGAATACCAAGGGATAACCCCTCTATGTGATCGCACAACTCTACCAGTGTCTTGGTCAAATCGAAATCCCAGAGAACTTCTCTTCTAACATTTCTCCGTGATGTTTCACTCGCCTCCTGCTGATGACCCATTAGTTGAACCACACCACCATCTATATGCATGAGAACATTTTTAGTTTAGTCTTGGAATCATAAAAAACAAAAAAACATGTAGAAACTTAAAAAATTAAAAAACATAGTCAAAACAATTTACCTATAGCACGCCATTGAGAACGCACTAGTAACCTCAAATCTGGATCTCCAAAAAAGTCAATCCATGCATATGGATGCTCCTCGATGAAGATGTGTTGTAGACTGAGGCAACTGAACAATGCAGGAGGAAATGAAGCTGATGATTGACTAGCATGTCAAGCAATCAATTCAACCCATATCTGCATTCGTGGATATCTAGGACCAGTCAAACTCAGTGACACATGCTTAGATTGCATCAATGGAATTCTCTCTAAGGTAAAGGTGATCAAGATTGAACCATAGCTAAAATTATTTGTCTTGCCACTCTTTAATTTTGTGAGTTGTCATTTCATCGAAGAGAGAACTGCCTCACACTACTTGAATATAGTTGGCTCAAGGCACTCAAGCACAAAACGCATGTATGATCTATTCGTGAGATGAAGTGTCGCACTACCCACCAACTTTGCGATAGTGAAAAGGATTGTTCGCAAGGGAAAATCATGAACATCCTTGATATTTATCTTCCCATGTTTGCTAGGCTGTGTACCTGATCGAAAAAACTGTTGAATGTAGTCCCTCACTAATTCACCCCCACGGGCAGAACTTGAAAGAGATATGGGGGAACTACATCTCGACAATCCTGTAAGGAAGTAAAAATCATCGATCAATATAGGCAGTATCTTGCCCCTATGTGAAAACCCCAATCCACTAGATCCCATGAATGAACTAGGAACTACAATAGTTCTAATTGTTTCCTCATCTCGGACAACCTGAAGTATTTGGGCAACCCACAATCTCTAAGGGCCTCAATAGTACCTAGATCATTTAGGGAAACCATATCTTGTTCTTCACGTTCTCTTTCACAGTAGGTAATAGTCATTTTGATCCTATAAAAGCTCGAAATCAGACCATAAGCTTAGTTAGTATCCATTTAATGCAAAAAACTGGATGATTTTTGGGTAAAACAAGACAAGCAAATTTCTCAACTACGCCCAGTGCAGCCCAGGCCTTGAGGTAATGTGCTACAAAACATGTACCCTTCTACTTGGGTGCACTATAGTATAGTGTTATGTAACCAGCTCAAGAAAAATATAGAAAAGATAGATCAACGCCTTAGAATTCAGCCTGTTCGAGGTGGCAACCTCCTTTACATTACATAAACGAACAATTCTTGGATGATTCAAAAGCCAAAACCTCCTTTATATATATAGGAGTCTAAGGAGTCACAATATAACCCAGCTGACCTAACAATAATAATATAAAGCCACAAAAATAACAATAGAGGGATTCTATGGGACACGATAATAACAATATGGGTGAAATAGGGGCACAACAATATTAATAAAGGGTGCAACTACAATAGTAATGGGGTAATCACTAGTATTATAGGGACCCAACATGCCCCTCTCCTTCAAAAAAAAGTGTTGTCCTCAACGCTTGAGTAGTTATGGATACTTCTTTATAAAATTCTCATCCTCCCATGTGGAATATTCAGTAGATAAGTTCTTCCACTTGATAAGATACTCCGAAATTGATCGATTTCGTAACTGTCGAGTTCTTGTTTCTGTGACTGCTTCTAGTTCCAATATAATTTTTCCTTCCTTGTGAAGTTTTGGCAATATTGTTTGAACTAGGAGCTTGTCGCCTATAACCTTCCTTAAACATGAAACATGGAAAACTGGGTGCAATCGAGAAGCTGCAGGAAGCTCCAATTTGTATGCCATAGTACCAATCTTTTGCAACACATTGTACGGACCATAATAATTTGGTGATAATTTATTATCCTTCTTAGCTTGCTTGAGGGAAATTTGCTTATATGGTTGTAGCCGTAGGAATACCCAATCACCTACATCAAAACTTCTTTCACTGCGATGTTGATCTGCCTGTTGTTTCATTCTATTTTGTGCCAACACGAGGTTATCCTTTAAGAGTTGGAGGACTTGTTGTTGATGTTCGATGTGATGTTCCACTGCTTGAACCTTAGAATTTAATCTTAAATATGATGTGATTGATGGTGGTTGGTACCCATAAAGTGCCATAAATGGGGTCATTTTTGTTGCTGTATGGAAGGAAGTGTTATACCACCATTCAGCCAGAGGCAACCATTTGACCCATTGTGTCTGTTTATCAGATACAAAGCAACGAAGATATCCTTCCAAACATTTGTTTAATATCTCAGTTTTCCCATTAGATTGAGGATGATAAGATGAGCTATGAGCTAACTGAGAAGCAAGACAAGAAAATAATTATGTCCAAAAATTTCCAGTGAAAATCGGATCTTTGTCACTTACAATAATATTTGGGTCTCCATGTAGCTTTTGAATTGTTTCCATAAATACAGTAGAAACTGTACTACCTTTAAATGGATGTGATAATGCAAAAAAGTGTCCGTACTTGGTAAGTCTATCAACTACCACCATGATGACACTCTTTCCCTCAAACTTGGGTAAACATGTGATAAAATCCATTGAAACCTCCTCCCAACGTTGGCTTGGAATGGATAAAGTTTGTAATAGACCCGATGTCTTAATTGTTTCAACTTTATTTTGTTGGAAAACCAATCATTCCGCCACAAACTTTTGAATATCTGATTTAAGGCCATCCCAAAAAAATTCCTTCTTAACCCTGTGGTAAGTTTTTAAAAATCCTGAGTGCCCTCCTAACGAAGAAGTGTGCAATTCCATAAGAATCTTTTGTTTTTAGCTGGGAATTCTTACAGAGGTATAAGCGATCTTTGTACCATAATGAATCATTTTTCCAGCTAAATGTATCAGACATACTGGAATCTTGTTGTAACTTTCGAATAAGTGCCCACACTTTTTCGTCAT
>APFE031507831.1:89517-119704 GCA_000404065.3 Pinus taeda
TAATGGCTTTAATTTTGCTAGGGTCTACCTTAACTCCTTCATGAGATACAATATGACCCAGATATTGCACCTCTTGGAATCTAAAGAAACATTTGGATCTTTTTGCATATAATTGTTTCTCCTCCAATAGTTGTAGCACCCTGTCAACATGTTCAACATGATCCTTCCAAGACATGCGGTAGATTAGTATATGATCAAAAAATACTAACACAGATTTTCTAAGCAATGGTTTGAAAATTGAATTCATCAAACCGTGAAATGTTAAAGGTGCATTGGTAAGGCCAAAAGGCATGACCAGAAATTCATAATGACCCTCATGAGTTCTAAATGTTGTTTTCCGAATGTCTTCAATCTTCATTCTTATTTGATGAAATCCTGAACGAAGATCCAACTTGGTGAAGTAAATTGATCCATGCAATTCATTCAGTAATTCATCAATGACAGGAATGGGAAATTTATCTTTAATAGTGAGCTTGTTGAGCTCCCTATAATCCAGACACATGCACCATGATCCATCCTTCTTGTGCACCAACACTATTGGAGCAGAGAAGAACTTTGACTCGGTTGAATTATACCAGCCTCTATCATTTCTGCAACCATACGTTCAATTTCACTCTTTTGGGCATAGGGATATCTGTACGGCCTGATGTTTGTAGGAACACTTCCTGGAATTAGATGAATAGCATGATCATGATCACGCATAGGTGGGAGACCTTTGGGAGTCTCAAATACCTTGGAATGATTGTCCAAGACTTTTGGAGATCTGGAGAAATAGATGATTCTGATGTGGAAACATCTAGCGAACATAATTGTTCAATTACACCTTTTTGTTCCTTTTTTAGAAGCTTTGTCATACTGTTAGAGCTGATTATCTTTCCCCGTTTCCCTGCAATACCCCTTAATTCAACTTCCTTTCCTTCCACAGAAATTTCATGAAAAGTTATTGAAAATTAAAAGCTATTGTACCCAAGGATTGTAGCCATTGGACTCCTAGTACAATATCAACACCTCCCATTGGAATGGAAAGCATTGGGCTAGTCAATACATATTCTCCCATGGATAGCTTGATATTATGGCACTTTCCAGAGCAATTTATTATTCCTCCATTCACAATCATCACTTGACATTCTGGTGCTGGATATAGGAAGCAATTCATTCTTTTGCTACCTTACAATGAATAAAATTATGGGTGCTTCCTGAATCAATCAACACTATTACCTTTTTCTTCTTGATTTGTCCTTCTATCTTGATGGTTTGAGGAGTGGTCATTCCCGCCAATGCATTACAAGATATGGTCGGATTCATTTGTTCTTCATCTAGGCTTTGTTCCTAGAGTATATCCTCTTCTTTTGACCTTTCTTGCTCCTTTCTTCTTCCTCTTCACAATCTATGTAGAATAATTTCTTCTCAGCACACTTATGACCTTTAGTGTATTTGCTATCACAACTGTAACAAAGCCCTTTTGCTCTTTTTTCTTCCAATTGTTGTGGTGTCAACCTTATAGGTTGTGGAAGACTAGGGGCAACAACACTTCCATCTTTATAGTTGTGAGTGTTATGCTTATTGGTTGCCATAATTTTGCTTTCCATTTTTCTTGCTAACTTGAATGCCTTCTCTAATGAATCAGGTTCCCAAAGGTGAACATCATGTTGGATATTATCCTTTAAAGACCCTATGAACACATCAATCCTATGCTCCTCTACAATATCTTTTACCCTTATGTTCAATTTTTGGAACTCCTCAATGTGCTCCATATTTAACCCTTTTGTTTGAGACTTATCAATTGACTAAAAAAGTGTTGCTTTTTGTATCCTCATAATGTGCTAACAATTCTTCCATAAAAATTGCGTAAGTGATAAATTGTTTACGAGAGAAAAGCCATTGATACCATACAAACTGATTTGGTTCCATTTATAAAGTTGCAATACGTACCTTTTGTGTGTTTTGCACATTATTGAGATCAAAAAATTCCTCCATCTGTAATATCCATGTTGTAGGATCCTTGCCATCAAACTTCCTCACATCGATTTTTGGAATATGGTGGGTCTTCGATCCAACATTAGAGTCTATCGAATCATGATTAAAATTTCTTTTGTTGTCATCATGAGTTTCCTTTACTACCCTTTTACCATTATTGACCATTTCTTGTAGCAATTTATTCATAGTTATCTTCAATTCGTCCATGTCTGTCTTCAAATCTATCTTCAAATCATCAATCTTAGCTTCTACACCTTTCTTCAAACCATCCATCTTAGCTTCTACATCTTTCTTTAAACCATCCATATTAGATTTTGTTCCTTTTTGTGCAAGTGACAATTGTTGCACTTGGTCTCGTAATTTTGATATATCATGTTGCATTTCTTCCTCTTCTTCATGGGTCATGCTAGAGCTTTCGGGTTTCCTACTATATGTTTGCATTTTCTTTCCTCGGGGCATCAATTACAAATAATAATGCTTTACTATGACCTTTGAATTCCTTCAAAATAATTTTTCAAACCAATCTTATGCAAAAAAAATTAAAAAACTACACATTTTTTTTCACATTGTAGGAGCCTGATATTGAATCTGACGTATCTCTGTAATTTCAGATCATCCAGTTCTCAAATTACGATTTTTGGTAGCCCTCTATGTCCTCTTTCCAATGCCACCAGTCTGATCCAAATTGGATTCTCCAAGGAAGCGTTATGTGAAATCGCCCACAGTGACCTGATTATAGACTAGTTCAGTAGAGCGAACTTGCACGACGTGCCACGAGTCACTGTTTGACCTTTATCTCTGACAAATATATAGGAGAAAGTAAAATCTGTCTTCTTTCTGCACCTTCTTACGAAATTTCAATCCAATGCTCAAGGCAAAAGTTATGGCGATTTTCCCGAGGTCACCTATTTGGAATGTAATTCAGGAGTTCGCAAGAAGCCCAACTTCCTCAGATCATATCTCTACAAATATAGCACAAAAAGCTTTGAAATTCGGACCCGAGATTTAGCGCGATGTCTTCTCAAACGGGTTTTTTTCAACTTCTGAAATGTCGCAGAAAAAAAATTTATAGCGCAAATGCCATGATGACTTGTTTGGAGCTGCGAAACCCTAGAATGCAAAGCTTCGATACAAAATGTTATGTAACCAGCTCAAGAAAAAGATATAAAATATAGATCAACGCCTTAGAATTTAGCCTCTTCAAGGGGGCAACCTCCTAGACATTACATAAATGAACAATTCTTGGATGATTCAAATGACAAAACCTCCTTTATATACATAGGAGTCTAAAGAGTCACAATATAACCTAGCTGACCTAACAATAATAATATAAAGCCATAAAAATAACAATAGAGGGATTGTATGGGGCACGGTAATAACAAAATGGGGACAATAGGGGAACAAAAATATTAATAATGGGTATAACTACAATATTAATGGGGTAATCACTAGTATTATAGGGACCCAACATGTAGTTTTTGATGTGTTGGGCTACGATTATCCAAGGGTGAGGTATATTTCCCTAGGGACCCTAAAACCATAAAAAACTTACCTGAGACTGTAAAAGAACCAACTTACATGGAAGATAAAAGGTAGATCTCCTACCTGGTCCTGATGATGCGATAAATGATCCACATAATCTCTCGCAAATAACTACTGAGGTTTGACATGAAAATGGTTTAAAGCACAAAACTGAATGGTAAATATCAAATGGTTAAATGACTTGGTAAATTCTTGTTTTATGGTTATTTCATGTTTATTAAATGAATAAAATATAGTTTATACCTATTTTTACCAATGAAACAGGTAAGTTTAATCTTTTTTGTAGTTCCTTGTGTAGGTTTACAACTGACACAATGAATTTGACATGCACGATCATGAATTGTATTTTTGACCACAAAACATACTTTTATCTCTTTTTCGATCTCTTTTAAATATAAAAAATGGAACCCCTCCGGACTCCTCTTTAAGCTCTTTTTAGACTCTTGAAATATGATAATATTTCCGACCACTTGTCCTTTTGAGCTCATTAATGGATTCAAAATGACATATACTTAGTATAAGTTTAACCTTTTTCCAGACTGAGATATATTACTTACAAAAAAGGAATACATTGATCAAACATGGTCAATAGGTTTTCTCTTGTATTATTTTATGCCTTCTCAGACATGGGAGTGAAATTTATGAAAAAGAACTTGTGGATTTTTCTTTTTGTGCCTTTTCAAACTCTCTAAACATGAAAAGGACCGAGTTCTCATTGTCATTAAAGTAGTTAAAATATCAAATAGTGACAAACTTGGCCATAATGAAAAGACAAGGTTTCATCTTCACTAGGCTCATTAAAACATCACATAACAAGGGATTCACTTGAAGGGCATAATTATACTACAAGAATATGTTATCCTCCTCAAGCTTATTAAAAAAATAAAGAGGTACTAGTGAGAAATGATTGGGGGAAACGGGAAAGGGGATAAATCACTTTTTGGTAGCAATTCTCTCTTGAACATGACACTTTCACTTCATTTCTATTACTATTTGGGTTGGGTTATCCACTTGATGGTTGTCATACCTATGGTCTATCACACCATCCATCACTTTGGTTTTCGGTCAATGCTTCCAATTCATTCAGTGTCATCGACATGTTCAAGAGAAGTCACTCAGTAATGTTCATCCTTTGAAATACTCATAAACCTTCAGTTTCATGACTTCCATTCCTAAACCTTGTGTCGTCAGTTAAATTATGTCTTCAAAACCATTACATTGGTTTTGTGTCATTGACGGGGAATACATTAAGGCCCTCCTATGATGAGTCACTTCTTGTTGATATCAACACATTATCCAGGAAGTTAACCTAGAAACACCCTTCTAGTACCTTGAGGCTTGCAGACATCAATGGAAAGTTTCTCGCTTCTAGCAACAAGTTGACATCACTAGCCTTCGACTGGAAGAATTTGTATGGTGTTAGACATCAAAATATCTATTCACAACATGAAGAATATACTGTAGTACCTTGAGAATCATTATCATTATAAATGATTTCTCTCATGTTTGTTAATGAATTACATCATTGGCTATTAATCAAAGAGTTTCTTCCCATGTTTGAATTCAGATCACATTTTCACATGGTTAGACTCATATTTGAGTGAATGATTATATGAGATAGATGACCCTAGATCTAATTTCATCCATCCGGGTTGCGATTTTAGGAGAGTACTAAATCATCTATACAATGGCTTTACATAGATGGTCATCCTATCATGGGTCTATATCTTTAGATGACTATATGATTTATGTACATATAATGACAAGTTTATATGCTCAGTATGGGTATGGCTTCCCTCACCAATTCATGAAAAATTCAAATATATCATGATATTATGTATTATAATCGATGCAAGTCACCATTCACTTAGGTCCTCCTCAACACATCATAAAGCATCTCTTGACATTATCATTTTCAACTTCACACTTTAGGGGCCACCTGTTATAGGTCCATTTGGGCACGTCACTCCCGACATTCAAACTAGTACAATTGGGGCTCATCAAACCCTAATCTAGTTGTTAGATGCACTAGGAAAATCATCAAATTGAATGCTTCCATCCATGAAAGTTTCTTAGCCTGAAGCCTTGCTGAAATGCCCCCTTGGGACACCAGTGTAACCTTGGTCAGGGGTAACTATGTTGCAGAGTAGGCAGGCCCATTCAGGCTGACACTATAATGCACATAGGCCCTCTTTGACCTGCACTAGATGAGATTGAGTGAAATTCACATTGGATTATAGGAATATTCATTGATTTTAGATCATTCTAGAAGGATCCCATCTCTTATCTCCTCCTATGATCTCTAATTTGGATAGGCTAAGGATCAACTAACCTCGTACACTCTCATCCCTTACTCGATGGAAACTAACACCAAGTTTTAAAGGCGATTCAATACCCTCATTTATGACTAAACCACCTACATTTCCCTATAAATTTAGCATTCATCATAGTAATCAAGGGGGATAAAGTTTTGAGTTTGTAGAGAAATTTTGTTGGTTTGAGATTTGAGTCCATGTCAAGCAATGTTATGCTGCTAGATTGGTGTGCTTTCGATGTGGTGAGGGTTGGACTAAAGTTGGAGGAGTGGCACAGGATCCAACTTTATTGGGTGAAACTCTTCCTTCTACATTAATAAAGTGTTTATTCCTTTTCTCATATTCTTGTTCATATATGTGTGTTTCAATGTCTTTGATTCCATTGGTTTATTGTAGATAAAGCATGTATTCTTTGGTTGTTTCTTGTTTCTGTTTCATTTAACACAAGTACCAATTGAGCAAATTTAGTTCAAGTGGGAGAGATGGGAGCAATTCAAAGGGGATTAAGGAAGTGAAAGACTACAAGTAAGTTCCTTAATCTCATCTATCTAATACAGAAAAAGGTTAAACTACTTTCTTTCTATTATTCTAGGTGTAGCTACCCACTTAGGGAGAATGTGTTAATCCATAGATGCAAATTCCATATAGCAAATACATATAAGTACTTTTATGTTGGCCAATTGAATTTTGGGGAAGTCTTTTTTCAATGATCAAAGTGATATCAATTCAATATCAACAAACAATATACACTTTTGAAGACTCCATGGCCTCAAAATATGCCAAATGAATAGGAGGAAAGACATATTGTTGAACAACAACATTGTCAAGGCATTATTAATTCTCAACAGGAAGAGGAAAGAGAAATATATAATTTTTCTAGAAGATCATGTGCACAACATGAAGCCATGGAAGGCCTTTACAGGGGATGTATGAAGGATGTTAAGGAGGGTTGCATATAACAATATTAGCATATCAAGATCCACTTGGATATCCATTTTGGGTTGCGAAGGTTATAAAGTTTGTTAAATAAAATGAAGATATTACAACTGTTGAGGTACATTAGTATGCCACAAATACCCACCCATCCAATGGTGTGTACAAGCCAGAGATGGTAGTTGATAAAAACATTCATAGAAAGAGAAAAGAAAGGATACAAATATAAATCATCACATCCCATACCTCTTCAAATTTGAGGATGTTAACATACTTTTCTATGACTTCAATTTAACAAAGAGAGGAACTCTTCGCTTCAAGACCATAGATATTTTGAAGGAGTTACTACCAAAAGGAAAAATGTTGAAATGGGTGTCTGTTGAACCTAGTCATAGATCTAGAAGACTTTGGAAGCATAAAATGTTGGGCATGCATGTTAAGTCAAATGGCGCTCTAGTTGATGAAAGAGAACAATATGGGCCATCCGCATCTTAATCCAGCCATTCATTTGAGGATGTAGATTTTGATGGTGTGTTAAATCCTATGCATGATTTTGAATTAAATTCTAAGACATTTTATGTAAATGATATTTCCAAGGTAAGCTGAAATAAATATTTTGACTTCCATATGATCTTACATGAATTTATCAGTCACTTCTATGTTTGTTGGATTATATGCTTTAATTATGAAGAATTCATCTCTTTAGAGATGTTTGCACGTAAGTTGAAATAGATATTTTGACTTCCATATGATCTTACATGAAGTTATGAGTTATTTCTATATTCGTTGGATTTAATTGTTTAATTAAAAGGAATTCATATCTTTAGAGATGTTGTTTTCATGGTAACTTAAAGTAAATATTCCCACTTCCATATGATCTTACATGAAGTTATGGGTCATTTCTATGTTTGTTGGATTATCTATTTTAATTATGAAGAATTCATCTCTTTAGAATATCCATAATGCAACGAGGGGGGCTTCATTGGTGGAGCAATATTATACCACATAGGCTCTTATTAGGAGAAATATATTGAAGAAAATGTGACATAATATATTCAGGGGTATATAAGGGGTAAACGGTTTCATATTGGCAAATATAAAAAATCAAGCTTAAAGTTAATGATAAAATATAAAGGGGTATAAAAAATGTTAACGAAAAAATAGATACCTACAATATCTACTGAATCCCCTATGAATAAAACAATGAATTACAAAAGTAAAATGTATGTGATATTCAATCTATTAAAGTAGATATTTTTATTAAAATTAAATAAATATTAGAAATTAATGTTGATTTTTAAAATTGTATAGTGATATTCTGATGATATTATTTATTGTTACCATTTGGTATAACATAGTTTTGAAATTTTTGAAGTTTTAATACCTTATTAAAAGGGATGTTTCATTTTGATGGTCGATTTTTACGTTTTGTTTGCAATAGGATAAGTTGTCTTATGCTAAAATTTGAAAAGAGCTATAGTTTTAGGCATTGAAATAAAAATTACTCTTGGAATAATGAATCTTTCATTTACTTGTTCATTAAAAAAAAAAAATTAGTCATATAAATCATCCATATTTTTATGGTTGAAATATGTTAAAAACTTAAGGATTTTAATTACATAGTTGAAAATTTGTCAAAACCTTAAGGTTTTTTTGAATTATGGTATTTTATCTTTAATTTTATTGTCGAAAACAATTAAAAATAGAGGGTTCTTTAAAGTCAAATTATTTTATTTTTAACAACATGGATGGAAACTATTGGAATTATCAAGATTTGAGACATGATATTTTATCTTTAACATCATGGTCGAGAATTGTTGGAATCTTACAGTTTTCGAAATTCTTGAGAGTTTATCTTCAATTCCATTCCTAAAATGTGTCAAAATTGTAACCCAATTTTCTTATTCGTTGTTCCAACATCAAAAGTTATTTTTTAGGGTGTTTTTTTCATCCATTTTCCAAAAAAAATGGTTTTTACTTCCATTTAAAAGAAATGTTGAAACTTTACCCTAAAAAGAAAAACATCATTTTGCGATATGTAATTTTCTTTTTTTTGGTTGTTTTTTCATGTCTTCTTGGTGTTTTTGGGCTAGAATACCCATTTTGAGGTAATAGTGCATGTTTGGTTGATAACTATGTTTAAATTGATGATGTTGCTAGAATTGATTCCAATCTTTATTAACAGAGAAACAAAGTCACCAAACTAATAATTTTGGATTAAAAACTACAAATATGAAAGAAAGAATGGAAATATTGTCTAGAAAAAACTTGGTTTTCATCTAGGCTTTTTGTATCATTATGTGAACATGCTAGTTTTCATTGTTGGAAATAATACTGAGAGGGGGGGTGAATCAGTATTACAAATCAATAAACATTTCATTTCCATAATCAGATTTATATACACTACTTCAGTGAAGGGAACTCTTGTTTGCACACAATTGTTCTTAAGGCAACCAATATATCCAATGAACTTATGATTCAGTTAATTCATTATATGTTGATATTTAATTAGTGCATCGATACTTTATTAAAAGTTAAACAATAACCATGTGCATCAATGACAGAATAAACCATCACACATAAGCAACACACATGAACACCAATATTTAAGGTGGAAACCCAATGTGGGTGAAAACCACCTGCTGATGTCGTCTTTGTATTCTTTTAATAATAAGAAAATAATTTTACAATATTCTACTCGTGCGGACTCATACCAGTATGTAGGGATCCACCTGCAAAAGGATACAACCTTCTCTCATTCTCCAGCTTCTTCTAGAAAGGAGCTACAACCCCCTAGTTCTTGTAATAGACGATATATTTACTAGTATGTAGGCTTCGACCTATAGAGGGCTACAACCTTCACTTATTATCTAGATGCTAAAGGAAGGGAGCTCCAACCCCTTGATCAAATCACATCCACTAGTCGCGGGAAGCTTCAACTTCCTCACTAAAGGCTTCAACCCTCAGTATCATCCAAGGAACACATTTCATAACTTTTCAAACTTGATACTCCTCGTACACAATACTAAAATGTAGAGACCACATTTCATTCAATTTTCATACTGGCCCCATTAGTAACATTGAAGCTATAAATCAATAACCACTGCAATACAACCATCAAATACATCTCCATCAACCAATCACTAAAACCCAACCAATGTCTAATATAACTAAAAAAATCAATCACTGAAACTTCTCAATCTCTGACACATCTGAATCAAACAATCGTAGAACCTCTGACACAAATCAATCAACCACTCATTCAAAATTAGTCAAATTCAACCAATCAACTAGAATAGACAAATCACTATAACCAGTACATAGATTTGAACCCAGAACAATGCATCAACAATCGCAACTAACTGTAACCTCAAAAGTCATGTGTCAGAATGTATACGCTCCTTTAATGAAGAAAAAATACATGTATATGCTACTTCCTTTTTCCCAACCTACATTTAACTCTAAAGATACTAAATCATAAAACTTGTGAACCACAAATTGTACTAGTTAGTGACATTCTGAAGATGTACTGTCATATTTCTGAGTTATAAATAGATAGCAACAAGGACCACCCTTCTTTCTCAATTAGTTAATCAATGAGACACAATCTCTTTATGCATTCAGTTTTAGTTTCAGATCTAAGAAGACTTCATCCATAGACATCAGTGAAACAACAACACTGATCTGATAGACCAGTCATCCTTGAACATCAATCTTTTCTTTGGCATATGCTACTTGGAAGAGTTGAACCAACGTGTATGCGCACCTTCACCAAATCGAACCTGCGTATAGATCTGCAAATACTGACTTATAATTTCATTGCAATTCCTGACTATAGACATACCCATATCATCACATATAAAGAATAAAGCATGTGTTATCAATCAGATCTGTCACATCCATGATCAAATAACATAATGATAAGTCACTATGATCCTGATCCATCATTAGATCTCGTCCATCATCGAACACTTAGGTGGATATTTAGTCTAGATCAAGCAAAGCGTCAAAAACCCATAACATGCATATTTTCTTTTGATCTAACACTTCATAAGATATTCACTACTTGTACACTTAGCATTTTATCTTCTCCTCCTTATATAGTTTTAGCATTTCTCAATACCTCAGACCAAAACAACACTTAGAGCCTGTAGTAGTCTTAGATGTGATCAAATAACCATTACTCCACTCAATATTGTGGCCTAATACCATGGTATTGACCCTTGGTATTCTTTCACCTTAATTTCCTTAATTTTTCATCCTATCCACACTTTTTCATCTATGAAAGTGTGTGCATACGTATATTCTCTTTTTGTACAGTGAACCCGTGTCTACAACTTAACATACCTGAAAATGTCATTCTTCTTCAACTTCTTGATTTTGATATGTATTCCTTTGTTCCTTCATCATATTATTTTGTATCATGACTTTCTTACCTCTGAATAGACATGTTATAATGAGGTTTTCCATTGTACATTACTTCTGAGCTAATTCCTTTTAACTTCCTTGCATTTTGTCACATCTGTAAACACAACTGTCATGCATTCTTTCACTTTTGATATCTCTTCTATAGATTCATCTAGTTACGTATATTCATTTAGTTACAATATACATGTGAGTTGTTCTACTACAATTGGGTTTCCATCAACTACAACACATGTATCACAATGCCAACAATCTCCCCCTTTGGACTTGATGGCAACCATGTTGTTTTTTATTACCGCAAGTTGTAGAACCTATTAGAGATAACAAGAAACAGCGAAATAATCTGCCCCTTTGACATCCAGGGTAAAGGAAGGACCGATATACTCTTCCCCTTTGATATCAAAGGTAAAGGGTTGACCAAAACGAGGACTTTCATATATTAACAGCTGAATATGAACATGGATCATTCCCCCTGAAGAAGATGCTAAATTATTTGATTAAACTCCCCTTTTGTACATTCTGAGATGCACTATGTCGTCCACACTCCCCCTCACCACATGCGGAGTTGTAGAAAAATATTTTCCAAAAGAATAACATGACTTTATAACTCAACTATGTGAGTATGACATTCCTATCACCAATGCGTTAGACATGCAACAATCAACCAAGAAAGTGGGGATATACCAAATTTGACTCATCTACCCCACCAAGTCGGTTATACCGATTGTTTATACATGACTGAAATATAGAAATTATTACATCATCCTTGCCATGCATAGAGGGGGTACAAATTAGATCATATGACCAAAAAGGACCCATTAAAAGATTACGACAGACAAGGACATATTACGGGCCTTTATATGACATTTTCATCAAATTATATACATGACATTTAAAAAAAAGAGCAAATATCTAAACAAGACCATGATATTCATCAACAACTATCATACACCATATAATGATCTACTCCATAAGGATCTGTCAGCAACATCTAATCTAGCAAAATGTATATGTCCTTCATCAGTTCCCACTATATCACAATGTAAATATCATCAAACCGTGACAAAGTATGTGCATGTAGATATCAACTCATCATCTTGATATTGTCAAGATCAACTTTCTTTCTTTCCTTAGTATAAAGAGCATTTTCATAACCTTCCATGAATCAACTAAGCATATGTCATATCTTCAAGGAGTAACACAAAATCATATCATATGTATGTCAAAACACCATAGTCATCATCTATGATCATAACATCATCATCAAGAAGTACATGATCTTTCCACAAGAACCCTCAATACATCAAGCTTTCTTGATACCATCAACAACAACAATCCTTAACCATGTGAGAGCCAATAACTACAGGAATCATGCATCAAAACTGCAGCATATGAACTTTATTCATCTTTGAAGGCATGATGACATCAACATAAAAGAAATGAGTGATTCATCATCAAATAATGAAGTTGTGTACTCAAGATCTGTACTTCTCCTTGTCCTGTAAGAAACATAAGATATGTATTATATGCATCATCAAAAAGGTTATCCACAATCATCCATAAATCTGATTTGAATAATGACTAGGTGGCTCAAGTAATATAAGTATCATCTCAGATTTCATCATAAGCAATCATGACTGCAGCATAAACTGTTGTATCATTTAAACACTTCTAGATATCATCAACAAACTATAATAATCATCAATCAGAACAAAAAAGATAATGGATAATTGGTTGAACTATATTAAACCCATTTTCCTATGTTTGTCCCACTGCTTCTTCTTCAAACCAACATATATGCAACCGTGCAGTTTCTAACTAGCGTATGTATGCGACTTGTCTTCATTATAACTACGTATGAGAATTAGAGCACTGAAATTTCATACTTTTAGTTCTTTCTAAGTCTGTTTTGTCTATATATTGAGCTATGCCACATATTTCTGATTGTAATTCCTTCTTCTTCCATACCTTGGAGTGTGATGAAGTTTTCTCCTTTTGGTATGCTCACCGAAATTTTCTCCTGTATTCTTTTGCTATATGCCCAAACTTGTTACAAGCATAACATCTAATATGTTTCATATTCCCTCTATAGCAGTCAATGGCTTTGTGACCAAACATATTGCAAGAAAAACAATATCCCTTAAAGAACCTGGAAGCTGATGTTGTTTTTGTGTGATGGTTATTAACTTAAACCATTCTACTTCTGCATCTTGCTGCAACATGTCCAAAATTATGACATATAAGACATTCAACATTATTCATCAAAGGAAATAACTGGTTATCACTTCCATAGTTAGGAGTAAATGATTTCTTCGAAGCCTTCCTTTCCTTGTTTGTTGATCGCATTGACCTCTTATCTTCTTGTTAAGCATTTCAGATTTTGCACTAGAGTTCTTTGCTTCAGTTTGTGAGATAGATTCTCCTTTAATAGTTTCATGAAAACCAAGACCATATTTGATGGTAGGATACCTTTGACTACTAAGCATATCATCAAAAATATCAGTACTATCTTGAAATCGTAAAAGTTTATCCTTTTCTTCTAATTTACCTTTTAGGATATTTACCTCAATATGATATTTCTCTTCCCTTTGAAGATACTTCTTCTTCATGATTTCTTCAGCTGTTGTACCTTCTTCCACTTGTTGCCTTAATTCGAGAACTTCGTTTTCTTGTTCTTCAAATTCTTGGAGTAGTTCTTTATTATGATTATTTGAATTTTTTACATGCTCTTTTAGAGAAATGACCATAGCTTCAAGACATTCACAATCGCTGGTTATTTCTATAAGTTCCTTTGTTGTTGTGTCCTTTCCATTCACTTCATTTCTCAATGATGTCACTTCATATTGCAACATTTGACTTTGATCTACCTTTTCATTGTACTGCTTCTTTATTTTCTTTCCTTCCTCCAACTCAGCTTTTAACTTGGTAACTTCTTCTTTGTAGGCACATTCCCTTTTATCAATTAGATGTTTTCTATCTCTAATTTTGTCTGTGAGCTTTTTAAAATCCACCTCTATTTTATTTCTTTCTCTCTCACCCATAAGAGAAAATTCAGTTGTTCTGCTGTCAGTTTCATTATTTTCAAATGAACAGAGAAGCGTATCACCAGAGTAAAACAAATTCATACCTGATCGTTCTTTTGCTTGTTCATCTTCATTCTGAGGTGATTCTAAATCTCAAGAGTTACTTCCACATAAAGGCCAATCGTCTATCCCACTGTCACAACTCCTTTGAGATGTCTTCTTCTTTTGAGGTGCTTTCTTCTTTAGATGCTTTCCTATTGTTACTACGGATCTCCTTTAAGAAATCAAGCTTCTGCCAAAGGAAATGCTCTGATACCAATTGTTGAAATAATACTAAGAGCGGGGGTGAATTAGTATTTACAAATCAATAACTTTTTCCATAATCAGGTTTATATACGCTAATTTAGTGAAGGGAACTGGCTTGTGCATGTGACTGCTCTTAAGGCAACCAACATATATCGAGTGAAATAATGATTCAGTTAAATCATCATATGTTGATCTTTAATCAGTGCATTATTCCTTTATTAAAAATTAAATTGTAACCATTTGCAGTAATAAAAAAATAAACCATCACACATAAGAAACAGACATGAACACCAAGATTTAAGGTGGAAACTGGATGTTGGTGAAAGCCACCTACTGCAGTCATCTATGTCTCTTTTTAATAATAAGAAAATATGTTTACAATCTTCTACTAGTGCAGACTCATACCAGTACATAGGAACCCACCTACAGAAGGCTACAACCTTCTCTTATTCTCCATCTTCTTCTAGAAGGGGGCTACAATCCCCTAGTTCTTGTACTAGCCAATATATTTACTAGTACGTAGTATTTGACGTACAAAGGGCTATAACATTCACTTGTTCTACAGTTTCTACTAGAAGGGAGCTCCAACCCCTTGGTCAAATCATGAGCCACTACTCACAGGAAGCTTCGACTTCCTCAATAAAGGCTCCAACCCTTAGTATCCTCCAAGGACCACGTTTCATAAATTTTTACACTGGATACTGCTGGTAGACAATACTAAAATATGAAGGTCAAATTTTATACAATTTTCATATTGGTCCCATTACTAACATTGAAGCTCTAAATCAATCACCACGACAATACAACCATCAAATACATCTCCATCAACCAATTAGTGAAGCCTAATCAATCTCTGATATAATTGAAACAACCAATCACTGAAACCTCTGAATCTTTAACACATTTGTATCAAACAATCACTGAACCTTTGACACATATCAATCAACCATTCATTCAAACATAGTCAAATTCAACCAATCAACTGGAGCAAACTGATCATTGTAACCAATACAAAGATATGAACCCAAAACAATGCATCAACAACCACAAATAATTGTAACCTTAAAAGTCATGTGTCAAAATGTATATGCTCCTTTTATGAAGCAAACATGCATGTATATGTTACTTCGTTTTTCCCAACCTGCGGATACCTATAAAGATACTGAATCATAAAACCTCTGAACCACAAACTAAACCAATCAGTGACATTCTGAAGATCTACTATCATATTATAGATTTCTAAACCAATAGCAACAAGGATCACCCTTCTTTCTCAATTACTTAATCAATGAGACACAAACTTTTTAAGCATTCAGTTTTACTTTCAGATCTAAGAAGACTTCATTCACATATAGTAGTAAAACAACAACACTGATCTAATAGATCAGTCATCCTTGAACATCAAGCTTTTATTTAGCATACGCTACTTGGAAGAGTCAAACCAGCGTGTATACGCATCCTCACCAAAGCGAACCAACGTATAGATCTGCGAATACTCACATGTAACTTTGTTGTAATTCTTGACTAAAGATATACCCAAATCATCACATATAAAGGATAAGACATGTGTTAGCAATCAGATCTATACCATCCATTGTTAGATTACATAATGATAAGTAATTATGATCCTGATCCATCATTATGTCTCATCCATCATCAAACACTCAGGCTCATATTTAGTCAAGATCAATCAAAGCATCAGAAACCCATAACATGCATATTTCCTTTTGATCTAACGGTTCATAAGATATTAATTACTTGTACACTTAGCCCTTTGATCTTCTCCTCCTTATATAGTTTTAGCCTCTCTCAATACCTCATATGAAAACAACACTTATATTTTGTGGTATTCTTAGACATGATCAGATAATCCTTATTCCACTCAATATTGTCAGCTAATACCATGGTATTGACCCTTGGTATTCTTTCACCTTAATTTCCTTAATTTTCCATCCCATCTGTAATTTTTATTCTATGAAAGTGTGTACATATGTATACCCTCTTTTTGTACAATGAACCCATGTGTACACACTCTTTTTGTATAGTGAACCCACATATACAACTTAACATATCTGAAAGTTTTATTCTTCTTCAACTTATTGATTCTGATATGTAGTCCTTCATTCATTCAACCTATTATTTTGTACCATGACTTTGTTACCTCTGAATATACCTATTAGTCAAGATCAATCAAAGCATCAAAAACCCATAACATGCATATTTCCTTTTGATCTAACGGTTCATAAGATATTAATTACTTGTACACTTAGCCCTTTGATCTTCTCCTCCTTATATAGTTTTAGCCTCTCTCAATACCTCATATGAAAACAACACTTAGATTTTGTGGTATTCTTAGACATGACCAGATAATCATTACTCCACTCAATATTGTCAGCTAATACCATGGTATTGACCCTTGGTACTCTTTCACCTTAATTTCCTTAATTTTCCATCCCATCTGTAATTTTTATTCTATGAAAGTGTGTACATATGTATACCCTCTTTTTGTACAATGAACCCATGTGTACACACTGTTTTTGTATAGTGAACCCACGTATACAACTTAACATATCTGAAAGTTTCGTTCTTCTTCAACTTATTGATTCTGATATGTAGTCCTTCATTCCTTCAGCCTATTCTTTTGTACCATGACTTTGTTACCTCTGAATATACCTATTATAATGATATTTTCCATTGTACATTACTTTTGAACTGATTCCTTTGAGCTTCCCTGCATTTTTTCACATCTATAAACACAACTACCATGCATTCTATCACTTCTTATATCTCTTCTGTAGATTTAGCTAGTTACGCAGATTAATCTAGTTACCATATACACGTGAGTTGTTCTACTACATGTGGGTTTCCATCAAGTACAACACATGTATAGTAATGCTAACATTCACCAAAATAACTTTTTTTTCCTTATAAAATTATGTTAGTTTTCTTCTCTCTTCTTTTGCAATAAATTAAAATAAATGGAATTAAATTGGCAGCGATAAATAATAATCTTCCTTTTCCAACAACTTTAATTATGTACTCTACTACAAATTATGAATTAACTCTTCTCTCGTTAAGTCCTTATGATAGAGGTTTAGCTTATTCCTATTAAAAGTAAATGTGATTCCTTCTTCTTCAATGGTCTTCATTCCTACTGCTCCACTATAAAAAATAGTTTTTATTTCATATGGGTGCAACCAATGTGTTTGTAATTTCCCTTGAAAATCATTAAATTTTGAATCAAATAAAAGTACTCGAATACTTTGTTTGAACTACTTCATCTTGATAAAATGTCGTGTCATCTCATCCTTTCATGTTAAATGATAGTTCTACTATGAATGGCATGTTCCTTTATTTGATCTAACTCATGAGGTTGTGTGAATCTTTTCTGTGGGGCTTCAGAAAGGTTTAGTCCTAACGTTTTTGTGGCTTTATATGTCTCCACATGAAAATCAATAGGACATAGAACTTTATTTACATAAATAAATCATGAGTGTGTCTAGTGGATTTTTTACATGTGGTTTGATATGCCTTTAGTGCTTCAAGAGTCTATCTACCCATTCCTTCTAATGTAGATGAATCATCTTGGTCAATATGGCTTCAAGAAATTTATTTCTATATTCTGCTTCTCCATTTGCTTGTGGGCGATATTGAGTGGATATGTGATGCTTTATTTTGTACTACTCCATGATATTTTAAATACATTTTTATTTGAATTGTGCTCCAATCTATATAAAAATCTCTCTTGGGCCACTAAAACGAGTTCAAATATCCTAAAAAACAAGTTCTCCAACAACGTTTTTAGTATAAAAAATCAATGTTTTAGCCTCTACTAATTTAGTGGCATAATCAGTGTAATCAATTCTATACCATTTATATTTAGAAACTAGGTTAATTGGAGATATAAAGTCTAGAGACAAATTTTTAAATGGCTCTATCAATAATTGATATATTTTAGTCATTTCATCTATTTGAACATGTTTCCTCATTCTCTCAGAACTATCACATCTCTAACAACTATCACATAGGCAGGGAAAAAGAATATGTATGTAGTTATTCTATCATTGAAATTTCCTCCATAAGGTACATCATGGAGTGCCTTGAATATATAGGTATTTCATCTTATTTTATACAACTTCTAATGATTAAATATTGCCATGTTTAATACAATTATCCTTATATCTAAGGGTAAGGTGTATTGGATTTAAGAACTCTTTGTGTTTCTTTTTCTAATAATTGTGCAGGAAAATTTCACATTTCCAAATTATTACCATTATCTACAAACCAAGGAGATTTAGTAGAAAGATTAAAATTATGTTCATTAGGAAAACTATCCTCCATAGGAATTGTTATATAAGTATTTTTCATCATTGAAAGAAAGTCAACAACTATGCTTTTCCTTCTAGATTTGTCCAATATACCAATATTAGTTTCCTCTAATAATAAAATTCATTGAGTAATTGTACCATTAGTTATATGTTTATTTATTAAATATCAAATGGGGGAATCATTGATATGATTAAAAGTTTCATATCTAGTGATATAATGTATAAAATTATTGATGGCATGGATGGCTGCTAAGAAATCATTTTCAATGACAATATAAATCAACTTGGTACGAGTTAAATTTTTTCTTATATAATATTGATAAATACATGGCTCAATATTTGAGACAACCATATACCTACTCGTAGGATCACTAGGTAACCATCAAAGAAAATATAATTGATTTAATAAAGTGCATATGGATTTAGATTTTTTTTGTATTAATACATCCCCCGAATTTGTTCCTCAATCATTAGTAGAAATATTTAAGGGAGGGAATAATTTGGTGCTCTTATGATAGGTGCTTTCAATATTTTATGTTTTAATTAATAAAAAGCAATTTGACATGAAAAATCCCAATGAAATTCACAATATTTCTTGAGTAACTTAAGAAGTGGTGAAGAATACTTTTGTAAATTTTATATAAACCCTCTATAGTAACTTTTAAATCCACGAGAACTTCTTATGTACCTTTTATATTTAGATACCAAAATTTTGGGAAGGTCTTCAAACTTTTCTAAGTCCACTTTGATTTTAAGGATTTAAATATGATGCCCCAAAATGATAACTTCATTAAGCATTGTAAAGAAAATCAATTACTTAATGAAATGTTATTTTCCTCACATCCAATAAGAAAATTTTCTAATATTTATAAATCTTCTTTATACAATCATCCATTTATACTTCAACAAAATCATGAATCAAGTCATATAAGATACCTAGTACTTCTCTCTAAAATGTAGCAAGGGAATTAAATATTCTAAAAATATGTACTCGTGTAAGTATGAATTCCCTAAGAACATGGAAATTTAGTCTTATATTGATCTTTTAGTTCTATTTGGATTTGATTATAACTGGTTAAGCTATTAAGGAAAGAAAAATATATTTTCACTGCTAATGCATCTAAGTCTTAATCAATGAATGGAAGTGGAAAATGATATTTAAAATTTTCTTTATTTAATACCCTATAATATATAAAAACTCATAACTTACCTTTTCTCTTTAGCCCAATAACCAAGGGTGAAATCCAGTGGCTACCTAAGGTTAGATAGATAAAGTTTATATTGAGAATTTTTTGTTATTATTCCTTCACTATTTCCCACAATCTAGGATTCATCCTGTAAGGATGTTTGATGTGCGTAGAATTCTCTTGAATTTATATATTATGGGTGCAAGTATGAGGATAAGTTTAGTTCATATCATTGTATTCCTATGCAAAAGCAGAGGAATGTTTTTGTATTATTTCAATTAATTGATATTTTCGAAAATTCTCTAAGTTACTTTTTATATTAAAGTTTTTTGTAAGTTAATTTCCGTAGGAGTAATACCAAAAATTTCAGCATATTATTTGGTGATAACATAGATTGACATGATAAAAAACATCCAATATTACATTTTTTTCTTGAAAATCTCTTTCTAAACTATGCACACAATAATTTTGTATAGAATATTAATAAAAGTAACAATTATTCATAAGATTCATTAATTGACCTTCCTCATGATTTTTCTCAATAAACATTACTTGTGAGATGCTTAAGACATGTTGCACATATTCATATTCTTCTTCATCATTTCCAATGCATTCTTCCGTTTAAAATTCAATTATTTCCAATATTGGATGATAGAATGTACGATTTTTTTTGGATTTCCATTAGAAATTTTCATGTCACTAGATATAGAACTATTAAATGCATCATCCATGAGTAACTAGGGCCTACGCATGAATCTCAATATACAAGTGCATATTCTAATACGCCCTCTGGTTTTATAGTCTACATGTTTACTAATTGTAATATAGTAGGTTTATATTGAATATTTCTTAAGTGCAGTTCATCCATAGCTATTTTTGTTATAAAATTTCTTTTTTCACCTAAATCAGTTAATGTTTTTGGGTTTTCTACATTATTAATATTAACTTTCACAATAAGACTTCCTAGATCAAGAATTTTTTCTGTAGTGATTCTTCCATCATAATTTTAGTTATTTTTCAATGAGATGAACTCTTTGAAATTATTTTCTTTCTCTTCTTGGTTTTTTATTACAAAAATCCTTTATTTTTAGGCATAAATTGTAATATCACTTCTTGCTTGAAGTGAAATGATTTTAATCCAAATATTTCTTAATTAGTCTAGCATATGATAATTTGGAAAAATCAAATGTTTCTATACACCTTTATCAATTTCTACTCCCTCCAAGAAAGGAGGGTTTTGTCAAGATATAGAGGGTTGTTATACTAAAGGAGTAGAGGATTTGGCACTATTTTTATGTCATCTATTTGATTAGAAATGTAATCCTTATTGATATTATTTTCCCTTTCAGGAATCTATTCCTTTCCAAGAATCTCTTCCTCTTTATGTTACTTAATGACCACATGGGGATCCTTTTCCTATAAAAATATCCCTAATATGAGATGGATATCATTAAAATAAAGAGGCGATATCATGTAAGATTAAAAAATTTTGACTTCAACATTATAAGTGAGCTACTTTGTTTTATTATTAAGCTTTCAAAGAGGTTGTCTAGGTATATGAGTGGGTCTTGGAAGTGGTTTGGTAGGTGGTAATGGATGAGTTTGACGAGTCAATTGTAGGAGTAACTGAGGTTATGGCATAGGTGGATGGCATGGTTGTTTGAACTAATAAAATTAAGGATATTCAGTGAAAGGTGGGTAATATGGTTTATTCCTTCCATAATATACTTGCCAACCCTACTTGTAAGATGGAATTTTGGGTTGGGGTGGTCAAGGATTCAAAACATTTGGAGTATTAAAATTATTTTGAGATTGTCGTGTGTAAGTTTGAAACTGTAGATTAGGATCTTCAATCCTACCTTGTTGATGAGGTTGCCATGATCTCTTTGCGGAAATGAAATATAGTTGTTCCACCATTTTATTTGCTCCATTATCTTCTTGGAAACTTTCTTTCATCCCTTGTAGTGATGGCTAATATATGTACCATGTGATTTTGAAACAATGCCACAAATTTCAATATTATCAAGTGGGAATTCTCTTACTACATGTTTATTTCTAGACATATACAAAAGATAGAAAAATACACCGTTTCATTTTTCTTCATATTTTTCTTTCTTAACATACCTATTTTTACACTAAGACTACCAAGAATGTATGTTTTAAACCTATCTAGCATGTTCCTAGGTTCATAGCAACTTACTAATCCTAATATTGATTTACTTACTCTTGCCATGATTGTATCTCTATGAGTCCTACCATGCCTTGTCTTTCCTCTTCATATCTACTTACAAAATTCACATATTTCTTCAAAAGACAATTAGTAAAAATCATCTTTACCCCTTATATTAGGGAGATAAATGAACTCATCTATGATTTCTCTCAGTAAGAGACTTTTTTTGTATGATATCCTAAATTATGAAAATTTTCCCTCTTAACATTATACACAAATATTTCTACAAGATCCTCAAGAGTCTCATCCTCTTTTTCAATCATTTCAAAAGTTTTCTCTTTAATATCATGTTCTATACAATTTCAATTTTTAAGCAACAAATATGTAATCATAACATCTACAAAGTAATTCAAATAAAAAAAAAAGAAATATTTGTAGGTATTACATTCTCACGACATGGGAATTGGGAAGTACAGATGGAGAGATGTCCTTCATATTAAAATTCACATCAATATATTGAATGGGAAATATAAAAGAATCTCCATAATTATCATATTCTCCCTCTTATCCTCAACCTCTTGCTCATTTACCACCTATTCCACCTCTAAGGCATAATCTTCTTCCTCCCCTACCACCTCTTGGTTGTGGTATTTCTCCTCATCCTCCTTCCAGTATCATTTCATGACCATTGGGAGGAAACAATTATCCTTCACATTCTACCATTGATTTATTGGAGATAAAATAATAAGGTTCTTCAATCGGGTTATCTACTTCTAGTTCCTTTGCCACTAGTCTTCTAAGGAGAAGTCCCTCTCCTTCTTCCTCTTCTTCTCCTTCGGTTGGTATCTCAAGCTATTCTGCAAGAAATTTCTCTCTTATTGAAGCAATAAAGATGACTGTCTCTACTAAATATTTACACTTATCTACTATTGCTTCTACAAAATAAGTTGCTTTCTCTCTAGCTTTGATTTCTAATATTTGTACATCTATATATCTTATTCTACCAGAAAAAGAAGGGATTTTTTTATGTGGATGGTGATGTGGTTCTTGCTACACCAATTGGTATAGTGGGAATGGTAGGTGATTGCTTGAAGTTCATCCTCTAAAAAATTTACCTATAGAGTGTCTTTCACTATATATTCATTCTAAAATTAATGATGTTTAACTTATGCAATGTTGAAAATGTAGCATGAAAATATAATTTTGACTTTGCCTTGGTCAAAATAGACTAAAAATGGAATTTCAAATTGAGATTAATACTTAGATGTAGTTAACTAAAGTAGAATGGCTCTAGTCTCTCGTCTAACTCAGTAAACTTGAGTTGGAGACACTTGAGTTAAATTGTGAATGATTGATTGATAATTTTTGATAATCTATTTTAGTTTATTTGAGCTATTATCAGTTTATCTAGTTCTAATTGTTAGAGGAACTAGAAGAGCTCAAGTTGTGGGTGTGGAACTTTAACCACATTGAGTGATCACCACTTAACTAATCAATCAACGAAAACTGATTGTTTCATATCAATAATTTGATTTACCTAGTTGATATTGGAGTTCAAGGGCACTGTACTATTAGCTGTAAACTAATCCAATTTATATAGGTGGTGCATTCAATCAGAGGATTGGACTATGGTAGTTGCGCAATTCCTTCATGTGAAATTCCTAAATAATAGGGAAAATTTTCCAAGAGAAAAATACAAAGAAATAAGATCTTGGGAAGGCTTTAAATTAGCTAACTTTTGGGCCAGGTTCAATTAGTGAGGCAGAGAGATAACCTATACTCTTGCAAGGTATAATTATGCTTCAGCAAGGATTATATTTCTTCTCTATTCTATGATGAATGTAATATACATAGTAAGAGGTTTTGAGTAGTTTCTTTCTCCTAGATAAATCTGTGTGTATGTGTGATGTTCCCTTTTTCATGTCAATGATTCTTGTTTTAGATGGTGAATTAACTTTTGTAGATCAATAGAGTAGCTTCAAACATTGTGATTTAGTAAATTTCATGACGAATTATGTATCTAAACATTAATTTATATATGGTATAAGATTTGGAATCATTGCATATCACAAATTTCAATTTTCTCAATGTAGGAGGATCTAGCTTGCAGACCATGTTGCTATTTTTATTCAAGACTAAGAATATGGCTTTAAATTAACTAAATCTCGACTATGCCCTTAAGGGACGATGAAATTATATTTCATGGAAGGACCACATGGAGGTAATACTAGAGGATAATGGGTTGAAGGAATTGATTGATAATGATATTTTGAAACCAACAATAGTTGATTGTCAAAATCTAGTAGAATGAGAGAAGTGTGTTACCAAGAGGAGGAGGATCATATTTGAGGGAATATAGGACCATATTGTCTCTAATATCCATCAGAAATAGAATCCACATTTTGTTCCATAATAGTAGTGACCACAAGAAATTTTCACTCAAGGACAAGCTTTGAAATAGGAAAATGTAGAGGAACGAGACCATTCCACAATACCTGAGTAGGTTCACACAGTGTCATGATGAACCTATTCAATTTGGTACTACTATAGTAGAGGATTATTTGGTGAGCCTAGCCCTTATATCCCTTCCAAAGGACTAGCAAAACTACCAAGATTCACTAAATGGGAGGTTAAAGATACGAAATTAGGAATGCCTTTGATTTGATTTGGTATAGGAGGAGATAAGGTGAAGAAATGAAGACAGGACCTCATTCAAGGGTGAGGATGACAATATTTGTGCCTTAGATGGAAAGCAAAATAAAGGTAAGGGGAAGAAATGTCAATCCAAAGCAGATTTGAGTTAAGGGGAAAGAAGAAAGACTTGTCTAGAATCAAGTGGTTTAACTATCACAAATTTTGGAACTATGCAACGAAGTGTCCATATAAGAAAGCTAGAAATAAGACCACAAGAGGAGCAAAGGATGAAGCCTTGGCTTCACATTTCAAACTCGATTTTACTCTCATTACATGCATCGAATGAAAAATGATGGGTAGTGTGTGGTATCTTGGCATTTTTCCTCATTCCACATGACAGGAAAAAAATAATTTTTTAGTGGCTTGGAGGAAAGGGATCTCCATATGCACATCAATATGGCAGATGATGTAAGGTAATGGGATCAATATTGGTAGAGTTACTTTTCAGACAAAGTTTTCCTGCCCTCTTTGGCTCAGGGATGTGTTATTTGTATTGGGTTTGAAGAAGAATCTAGTTTCCATAGCTATGTTCGAAGACCGTGGATACAACGTGATATTTAGAAAACAGAAGGATTTTATAAGACATATTTCCATGGGATGAGTGAAGAAGATAAGGGTTATAGCGAAGAAACTCAAAAAATTAGATAAGGAAGACTCTACAGCATTGAGCACCAAAGTAGAGAAGGCAGAGAGTTGAGATGTTGCAAAATTATGGAATAGACTTCATAATTTCCTTCATGGTTCTTTTAATATCATGTAAAAATTTATGTAGGCCTCTCCAAATGAGCACTAGAGTAGTGAGATACATGCAAAGGGTGTAAGTTGGGGATGTACAAAATATCCACCTTCAATGATCGGGATAGTAGGGAAAACACAATCCTTGAAATGATCCACTCTAATGTATGTGGAACTTTCTTGATAGCCTTGACTACTAAGCACAGGTATTATGTCCTATTCAGTGATGATTTCTTATGAAGTGATGGACTACATCATGCAAAAGAAAGACTAGACATTCTCCATTTTTTTAGGTTAAATCATATGTCAAGAAAGAGATTTTAAGGAAAGTGAAGGTTCTCAGGAGTGATAATAGTGGTGAGTACATGTCGAACAAGTTTAAAAAATTCTATGGAAGGAAGGCATTTGACGGGAGTTGACAATAGTGATAACACACAATATAATGGGTTGACTAAGAGGAAGAGAAGAGTTATTATGGGAGAAACATGCATGATGTTGCATGACCAAAGCCTACCTCTACACTTATGGGTTGAAGAGTGCAATGATTTATTTGGAGAACAATATTTCCCACACGATTTTTGGCATGAGTACACAAGAGGAATATTTTTTAGCGAAGAAACTAGATGTGTCACACTTTAGGATCTTTGGATTAATAGTTTGATTTCATGTTTCCAACGAAGCAAGATTTAGAAACAAAGTTGGGCATATTATTGGGGTACACATATACAACTCACAACTATTATGTGTACTTTCCATCTCTTAGGTTGACAATGTTAATACGAGATTTGAAACTTAATGTGTAGAAGGCAATGAAGCATTCCCTTGAGAAGGAGCTTAAGTTGTAGCATGATTAGGAGATCTTAGCTCCAAAGAAAGAACCTCAAGAACTTTTGGAGTAGCCAGAAGTGGAAAGGTTAAGAGTGGGGTAATCCACTCAAGAAAATCCATCCATAAAAGGAAGGAACTAAATGATGGAAGACGATAGATTATTACAGAATGCTAGTGAGAACGTGGGAGAACCCAAATCACAGTGTAGGAAGAGGAGTTCATCATATCAATATATTAGCTACATGCTTATGATGAACACACTTGTGTTTGACAGAGCCATCCTCATTCGAGGAATTTGTAAAGAAAACATTATGGGTTGATTCTAGGGTAGAGGAATATGATACCATTGTTATAATATTGTTTGGGAAGTGGTCCCAAGTCCAGTGAACAAATCAATGGTTTGTTAGAAAACAATTTAGAAGGTAAAGCATGAAGCACACAGGAGCATAGAGAAAAACAAGGAGATATTTATGGCCAAAGGGTTCTCTCAGGTGGAGGGAATTGACTATGAGTTGACCTTTTCTCCAGTAGCAAGGTACTCATCCATCAAGTCAATTCTAACATTTCCAGCATAGATAGGCTAGAATATCCACTAGATGAATGTGAATAAATCATTCCTAAATGGATTTATTGAGGATGAGGTGTATATTGGACATCGAGATGGGTTTGAGACTTTTGACAGAGACTCGCATGTGTGTAGACTCAAGAGATCATTGTACGGACTCAAGAAAGCACCCCGTACCTAGTACACCATGATCGAGAACTATATCACTTATTTGGGCTTCACCAAAAATGAATCAAATGAAAAACTTTATCACGTTGTGGAAGAAGGTAAATTATTTATTATTGTGTTATATGTTGATGACTTGATCCTTACGAGTGCTAAGTAGTTGATCAAATCTTGCAAGGATGACCTTGCAAGAGAGTTCAAGATGAAGGACATATGCCTCATGCACTACTTCCTTGGATTGGAAGTATGAAAAAGAGATGGGGAACTATTTGTCTCTCATGGAAGGTATGCCAATGAGAACCCTCAAAGGTTATGCATGGATAGATGTAAACTCACGGAGACTCCTCTAGTAGGAAACTTGAGGAAAGAGAATGCTAGTTTAGGTGAAGTAGTGTATGCTAACATTTAAAGGTGGCTTGTGCATTCACTCATGTATTTGGTAAAAACAAAACTGAACATGTGTTTTTTATTTAACCAACTTAATCAAGAAATGGTTAAGCCAACAAAACTACGTTGGAGGGAAAAAAAATGTTGAGATACCATAGAACCACTACTCATTTTGGTCTTTGGAACACATGGATAGAGGGAGTGAAGCTACAAGACTTCATATATGAAGATCGGGTAGGGAGTCCATCAAATAAGAAGAGAACTTTAGGATGATTTTTCATTGTTAGGTCAAGAGGAGTTTCTTGGTACAGCATGATGAAAAGGTATGTGGCACTCAACTCAGTAGAAGTGGATTACATGGGTGAAAGTCAAGAAACATGTGAGGCTATCTAGACGAGAAATATTGTTGTTACATTATTCAATCAAAATATGGATCCTACAGTGATTTATTGTGACAACCAGAGTTGTATCAAACTCTCTCAGAATCCAGTCTTTCATGATCGATCCAAGCGTATCGACATTTTCTATCACCATCTACAAGAATGTGTGTAGATGTGGATTATGATGTCACAGTACATTTTAACGAAGGAAAGAGATGCAAATGTTTTTGGAGAGGAATTTTCAAGAGGAAAATCTGAGTTCCATAGAAGCAGGATTGGGGTATTTTATAATCCCTTTCTTGGTGAGAGGGAGTGTTCGAAATGCAACTAGAAAATATATTTTTCGCTTTGCCTTGGTCAAACTAGATTAAAATTCAAATTTCAATTTTAGTAGAATACTTGGGTGTAGTTAACTGAAGTGACATGTCCCTTTTCACTTAGTTACTGAGTAAATTTGAGTTGTAGACACTTTATTTTAGTTCTACATGATTGATTGTTAATTTCTAGTCATATATTTTAGTTAATTTGAGTTGTTATTAGTTTAACTAGCTCTAACTTTTAGAAGAACTAGTGGAGGTCAAGTTCTGGGTGTGGAACTTCAACCACAGTGAGTGATAAACCATTCAACTGACCAATTATCCAAAAATAATTAATGCATGCAGATAATTAAAGTTAACCAATTGATATTGGAGTTCAAGAGAAATGTACTATGAATTGTAAACTAATCCAACTTATATATGAGGTGCATGTAGCTAGAGCATTGGTGCATGGTAATTTCACAATTCCTTTGTGAGAAATTCTTAAGTAATAGGGGAAATATCACAAGGGAACAATGCAAGGAAATAGGAGATTGGGAAGGCTTCAAATTGGCTAAGTGTTGGTGGAGGTTCAGTCAATCAGGTAGGGATATAGTCTATACACTTGCAGGGTGTGCTTAGGCTTGAGAATGCAATGTATTTCTTCTTTAATATCTCATTAATGCAATACATATAGTAAGGGGTTTTGAGAATTGCTTTTGGATAGATAAATCTCTATGTATGTATTATGTTTCCTTTTTCATGTCAGTGATTCTTTTTTTAGATGGTTAAATAACTTTTGAAGATAAATAGAGTGGCTTCAAGTCTTGCAATTTTGTAAATTTAATGAGCAATTTTGAATATAAAAATTAATTTCTACATGCATTTGAAAATGGATGTAGCAAAATGAGGTGCAATTCAATTATAAAGGTTGACAAAGAACTCAAAATGGTGAAGCACAAATTATTCCATCCTATCTTGCCTTTTCTCTTTTCCAAAGTTGTGTAAATTAGAGAAAAATCTAAATTTAAATATAAATCCTGTGTATACTTCCCCAACAATCATGTCAAAAATGTGAGTGAATTTAATTATGTTTTCAATTTTGTTGTATTAAATTGCTAGTCTAGGTATGTAAGTTTGTGAAGTACATGGCACAATATGTTCAAGGAGTATAGCTTTCAATTATGGTACTAATAGAAAACCTCTATTTTCTAAATGACAATAAGTAATATATTAATATATGAAATAACATAAAATCTATTCTTATGAAACAATAAAAAATAACATGAAATGAGCTATCAATCTATGAACATGGATGGAAATTCTGATTTAGAAAGTAATTGTATCTAATTCTAGGAAAATCGCTGAAATTAATATGAAGAAACAAACACACAATTTTAATATATGAAAGCATGAAATTTTACTTTCTAGGAAAGCATATAAATCTGACCTGGGAAAGAATGAAATGTATTCTAGAAAGACATTTGAAATATAAGAAGGAAATTCAATTATATGAAAGAATAAAGATCTATATAATGGAAAACATAGAATTTATTCTTGGAAAAATTGAAAATTGAACTATAAAAGATGACACGTTTATTTCTAAGAAATCAAAGAAAACCTATTGATCAAATGCATGGAAATTCTATCCAATGAAATCCCGAAATTCTACCTTATGAGAACCATTCAAAACTAATCTACCTAACTATTTATTGAAATGTAATATAAACAACATAAATGTTGTTTTATGCAAAACATTGTTTGAAGAATCTAATTTGACAAAAGCATGTAGACTACTTCTAATGATATTAATAATTTGTGTATTCAAGCTTCTGTGATCCATAATGAATTAAACAAAGTCTTTCGATAGAAATCACATGAGAGAATTTTTTGGCCAAGGTGATCCATAATTTATTAATTTGTTTTTAATA
>APFE031507831.1:119724-142067 GCA_000404065.3 Pinus taeda
TAATAAATGTTTTGCCTTTTCTAGAAACCCTAGGTTATGCTTTCCAACTCTTCGACATTGTTGCAAACTTTTATATATGACAACTATTCACCATAATGCTTGATCCCTCACAGTCTAACAAAGTGAATGAGTGGTTTCAAAGGAAGGGGAGAGATCCCCTCATATAGGAATATCATAATTAGAGATACTAGAGGATGCAGAGGAAAGGTTGGCCACGACCAATCTTCAGAAGGAGGAAATTAAGCACTAACAATGGAGGCACAATGGAAACCTACGGTATGAGGCCAATATCTACTGAGATCCACCAAGAAGTCGAGATATTTTATTCCAAGTAATAAAATATAAAATTATAAGAAATACATGAAGAAACTTGCCTTAATTTGTAAATTCATTATATTATAGCCCTTGGAAAGTGTTTTGATTAAATTTAAATGCCTGAAATGGAAATCGAAAGTCCACATGAACATGAAGTTAGGGGAAAGGGAATTCTTCCGAGTATTCTTCACCAATATGGAAGAGAAAGAATGGATTTTCTATAATGACCCATATATATTTTACAATTCATGCATGTTCATGTGGTTTTAAGAGAAATTCTACAACCCAAATTAGGACAAGTTCATGGATACCTCAATCTGGGTTTGTTTCTTCTCCTTACTAGTTGAGATTTGTGACCTAAAGATCTTTGAAGGGATTAGAAATTATAGGTTTTAACCCCGTACATAAATTACCTGCATACGAATTATAAAACACAGAAAATAAAAAATGCGAGATCATAACACATAAAACATATATACAGAGATATTTTCCCTTGGATCCCAAAACCGGGACTACCAGCTTGATTTGTCATTATGTTCCTTTAAATGTTACAATACATATTTATACATGCCAAAGCATCCAATAGCATCGACCAAAAACCATCCGGTCCAATACCATGGACAAAAAACCATTGCGTCCAATACCATGGACCAAAAACTATCGTGTCCAAAAAGCATGTGCGAAAATCATGCAGAAAACCATAGGTGGGTCTGCCCAACCTAACATAGCATCCAAAACCAAAATTTTTTGGGGTGTTGCTCTGGAACCCATAAAGTGCGGTTACGGGTGCCCTTCAAACCCCCTATTAACTACGTGGAAAGAATATAACACAACCCAACATTCTCCCACTTGTTGTTTTCTTTCCACAAGGGGGCACACAATAGCTTAGTCATTTTCCCAGTCCTGAAATGCCCATTGTCTCTCTACACGAAGAGAACTTCTCAGAGCTCACAGATTTTGTCAATGCATCTGTAGTATTCTTCAAAGTGTCCACCTTTCCCAGCAACACCTTTTTGTCTTCTATCATACCCCTCACAAAGTGATACTGAACATCAATGTGCTTTGTCTTTGAATGATATGCAGCATTCTTTGCCAAGAAAATTGCACTTTGGCTGTCACAGTCTATCCTTATAGCTTCCTATACTAACCCCATATCTGAACACAATCTCTGCAACCAAACTGCTTCCTTACTTACATGAGTGGCTGCCATGTATTTTTCCTCTATAGTTGATAGTGCCACTATAGATTGTTTCACACTCATCCAACTGACTGCACCTCCAAATAGGTTAAATACATACCCACTTGTAGACCTTCTCTGATCCAGATCTCCAGCCCAATTTGCATCAACAAAGCCATGAATATCCAACACTCTATCCAATCTTGTTCTTCCTTGGTAGCACAGACCATAATCACTAGTGCCACACAAATACCTGAAAACCTGCTTCACTGTTGTCCACTGCTCCTTTCCTGGTTTTGACATAAGCCTGCTCAATATTCGCACTACATGTGCAATGTCTAGTCTAGTATAGACCATTGCATACATCAAGCTACTGACTGCACTTGCATATGGAACACGAGACATGTCCTCTTCCTCTTCTTGTGTCTTTTGACATTGTTTAGCAGATAATCTCACACCTATAGGAATAGAATCCTTCACCGGTTTACTATCCTGCATATTAAACCTCTACAGTATCGTCTCGACATACTTCCTCTAGTTTAACCAGAGCTTCCTCTTTGCCCAATCTCTTTTAATTTCCATGCCCAGAATATAGTTTTCAACACCAAGATCTTTCATGTCGAATTTGGAGGACAATTGGGTTTTCAAATCCTGGATAATTTCTTTTTCATTTCCAACCAACAACATATCATCCACATATAAGACTAGATAAATAACATGGTCACCAATTAATTTAAAATACACACAGTGATTTTCTTTGCTTCTGGTGAAGCTAACTCCCCATATAAATGTATCAAATTTCTGATACCATATCCTTGGTGACTATTTTAACCCATACAGAGACTTCTTCAACTTGCATGCCAGTTCTTTCTTACCCTTTGCTGCAAAGCCTTCAGGTTTCTTCATGTAGATTTCCACTTCCAGATCCCGATGAAGAAATGTTGTCTTCACATCCATCTGTTCTACCTCAAAATCAAAAGAAGCAACAACAGATAAAAGTAATCTAATAGAAGTTACCATGGAAACAGGAGAAAAAACACCACCAAAATCAATTCTCGGCACCTAGGAATAACCTTTTGGTACCAACAGATCTTTGTACTTCTCCACTTTTCCTTCTGCATTTATCTTGTTTTTTGAACACCCATTTACTACCAATGGATTTCCTTCTAGCCAGCAACTCCACCAAATCCTAAGCCTCATTTTTGTGCAAAGATGTCATTTCATCAACCATGCCCTCTTCCCAAACTTTTCCATCCTCTGAATCTACTGCTTCCTTCACATTTATTGGATCATCATCAAAAACAGATAAAGAAAAATTTTAATAGAAAGTAGATGGACTATACCTTTCAGGCTGCATTATTTCTCGAACTGATCTTCTCATAGCTGGAGTCTATGACTCTTCATCTTCTGATTCCTCCTCTACTGTAGAGTCTGATTCTTCCTCCTTTAGATCAAACACTATCTTCTGAGGTTCCTTTCATTGGACTTCATGTTTAATAACATATTTCACCTCTCTGAACACCACATCTCAGATGTACACAACCTTTTGTGTGACTGGGTTGCAAATCTTATAACCCTTTAAAGCATCCTTATACCCAATAGATATGTACTTTTCAGATTTACTATCCAACTTGGTTCATTCCTCCTTTAGAACATGTACATATGCATCACATCCAAATACTCTCAAATGTGAAAGAGAGGATTTCTTACCAATCCATACCTCTTGTGGGGTATTATCCTCCAACACTGATGAAGGTGACCTGTTGACCAGGTAACATGTAGTATCCACCACCTCTACCTAGAATTCCTATCATAACCCAACACCAATGAGCATGCTTCTTGCTCTTTCCGTCAACGTCTTATTCATGTTTTCTATAACTCTATTTTTCTGAGGTGTATATGGAGTAGTCTTCTACCATGCTATACCACACCACTTACAAAATTCTTCAAATTCCTTACTGCAAAACTCTCCACTGTTATTTGTCCTCAAAATCATTATCTTCTTCTCTATCTGGTTTTCCACCAGAGCCTTAAATTCTTTAAACCTGTCAAAGACTTCAAATTTTTTCTTAAGGAAATATATCTATGTACTCCTTGAGAAGTCATCTATAAGTGATACATAGTACATAGACTTACCCAGTGATGGAACCTTCACAAGTCCAAACACGTCACTGTGCACAAGTTCTAATATATGTTTTGCCCTCTTACTACTAGAGGGGAAACTCACCCAATTTTGCTTCCCATATACACAATTTTAACATAAATCAAAATCTAGAGACGTATTACTCATACCTACTACCATAACTTTACCATGAAGTATCTGAGGGCCCTTTTCTCCAATATGTCTAAGCCTTTGATGCAATAGCATGGTCTTCTCTCCAGAGACCACTATATTTTCTGCTCGACTTTCAAGAACCACAGAACTATTGCACCGATCAATAATAGTGCTACCTTGTAGCTTGTACAGAGTTCCAACCCTAACTCCCCACATCAATAAAATTTCTCCCCAAACCATCTTCCAGATATCCTTCTCGAACACTATTTTTACACTTGCATCATCCAGCTTGCTAATATAAATCAGATTTCTGGCTAATGCAAGAATACGTAGAATACCTAGAAGCATTCTAACCCTTCCACCTTGCAAATTCAACTTTACTTTTCCGCGACCAACGATTTTGGCCTTCCTATCATCCCCCAATAACACATCACCACCATCATATTTCTCATACTTGCAGAGCCACTCTCTATGGGGAGTGAAGTGAAAGGATGCACCTCAGTCAATCAACCATGCCTCATGATCTACATATGTACTTAAAGAAGCCAAGTACACATCCCCACCTTCATCTGAGGTGGTTTTCACCTCTGCAGAAGGAGCCTCATCAGATTCCTTTCCTTTGTCAGGATCTTTAGATGTACAGCCAATTTTGTAGTGCCCTTCCTTTCCACATTTCCAGCATACCACCTTTAAGGCATCATACAAATAAGGCATCACCATTTTGGCTCTCCATATTTTTCCATCTAATCTCCTCTATCAGTAAGGATGAGACTATGTAATTAAAATGCAAGGCAGTTACATTACTACCTATTGCATTAACCAAACTATCCCATGAATCTAGTAGAGAACACAACAAACTGATGCACTTATCTTCATCTGAAATTTTAATATCAACAAATACTAATTGACTTACCACAGTATCAAATGCATTTAGATTCTCTGTCACCAAGTCTCCATATTTCATCCTCAGGTTATACAAATTTTTCTGTAGGAACAGTTTATTCACCAGAGACTTAGATTGGTACAAAGTCCCTAACTTGTCCCACAAATCCTTCGTCGTAGCTTCCACTGATACATTTAGAAATACTGAATTTGAGATGCACAATCGTATTGTGCTCTTTGCCTATCGATCCAACTTCTTCCATTCTTCATCGGACACTCCCATTGGTTTAGTACCTAGATCTAACACGATCCACTGGTCTTTATCCACCAACAGATCCTCCATCTTGAGTTTCCACAACTCAAAACTCTGACCATTAAATTTCTTGATCTTTATCTTTCCACTGCTCACCATCTTCTTTCACTACTAGAATCAATCTCACAGATCTCCCACTAAGCAGGGTCTACCACAGGCCCGAGTGAAACCCCTCAGCAACAAAGGCATCCCATTGAAGCTAAAACAACTCTGATACCAAATGTAGGTTTTAACCCCATACAAAAATTACTTTCATATGAATTCTAAAACATAGAAAATAAACAATGTGAGATCATAACACATAAAACACATATACACAGAGATTTTCCCCTGGATCACAAAACCAAGACTACCAACTTGATTTTTCATTATGTTCCTTTCAATGCTACAATACATATTTATACATGCCAAAGCATCCAATACCATGGAGCGAAAACCATCACATCCAATACCATGGACCAAAAACCATTGTGCCTAATACCATGGACCGAAAACCATCGCGTCCAAGAAGTATGTGCGAAAATCATGCACAAAACCATAGGTGGGACCGCCCAACCTAACATAGAGTCTAAAACCAAAATTTTCCTCGGTGCTGCCCCGGACCCCATAAAGTGGGGTTACGAGTGCCCTTCAAACCCCTTATTAACTATGTGGAAAAAATATAACACAACCGAACATAAATTCCATTGACATATTAATAAAAGTAGTAGAATCCAGAAACAAGGGTAAATACACATCCTATGCATTCATCTATGTGTACATGAACATCATAGAGCCACTCTCATAATTTATTGAGTTGGAGTACTAGGATGAAATATGGAAACAAACACTAGATTTGGACATGTTCCCTTTCGTGTTAGTAATGTCACGAATATGGCCATCTCTTTAGAGATTATATGTTGAATCAACTTGCCATCTTAAATCAAGAAGCCAACGTTAAAAAAGGAAAAGTCGGAGAGGATGAGGATGGTTTTCAACTAGTGGTTAGTAAAATACACAACAAAATATCATCGTCACAACCAAGATAGATAAATAGGCCACACAAGAGTGCTAACATTAAAAAATTTGAAGCCTTAGCAAGAGAAGAGGAAGGGCCAGGCAAGCCAGTAAAATCACCAACAACAGTGTGGGAAATTACACCCACAACTCATAAACCTAAACCAAAAAGGAAATCCAAAGGGGAACCCAAAGATCAAGAGAAATATGATGGATTCAAAGACTAAGAGATAATGGAAATCAACGCCACAATAGAGGGACTAAGTATGGAGGAAATGGTACTAAAAAATTCATTACAAGAATGGTGAAATATGCATGAGAGCTTTATCCCAAAGGTTCAAAAATAGGTCATATCGAGATAGAACCCATAAATTGCAAGCCCAAAGATCGATGGAGAAAAACATCCACTGAAGAGTGTTGAATATCATGGCGTGGACAACATAAGAATGAGCAGCTACCCAAAATCGAGGGAAAATAAAAGGAAGGAAGAAACTGCATGAATCAATTTAGATTGTGCGAGATATGATAATAAATTTTGGATAGGTGATGCCACTTTTAGAAAAATTCAACCATCTCAGTAAATCCCAAAAATGAGGATTGTAACCTAGAATGTAAGGGGCCTCAATATCTAAGGAAAGTAATGATATCTAAAATAAAAAACTAAGTAATGATACTTAAAAGAAAATTTTAGATATTAAGTAAGTCTTCTTCATCTCCTTGCAGGCCAATTTAGGGATATAGGAACTTGTGAATGGATACTTCTTACAATTTCCTTTGGAACGCGCATTCTAGGGAAAATGTAGGATTCCTGTAAAACATAAGAAATTCAAGACAGATCAGAGAATATGAGCTCTAGCAAATTGGTGATGAACTTAACCTTATTACATCAATAGATGATAAAAAGGGAGGAGTCGGGTGTATGGACCCGAAAGCAGAGATGTTTAGATATTTGATTACAAATCCTAGAGTAATAGTTATCCAAACTAAAAAAGGATTTTTTACTTGGAACAAATAGTGGGGATGTAGTCATTAAGTTTCATCAATCTTTCACAAATTGGAAGCTTCGGTTCAATTGGTAAGTAAAGAAACTTATATTGAGGCTTTGAGTCTTCCTAGTCTAGGATGTAATCATTTTCCATTAACAGTAGAACTAGAGTTAGAAATAGATATGAGAAATCGACCATTCAAATTCAAGGATTTTTGGCTAAGAGACCCCTCCCTTATTAGTAAAGTCGAAGGATGGTGGAAAAATATTGTAGCATAGGGAAGGATATAAATTAAAATATTCCAACTTAAACTGAAATCCCTCAAACACGAAATAAAATCCTGAAACAAGAAGGAATTTAGCAATATTTTGTCATATCAGCATCTCCTCTAGGGAAAAAGGAAACATATATAACAACAAATGAATAACTCAGGAAGTTCAGGATAGTTGCAAAAATAGGAAGGTTAGATCCTGAGTCAACTTGAAGAGAGATGGAAGCAAGAGGAGGTACTTTGGAAATAAAAATCGAGGGTTCAATGGCTCAGAGAGAAAGGAAGTAATATGAAATATTGTCATAAAGCAATGCTAAGATGTTGGTCATAGAATCATATTTTGTCCCTGAAAAATGCTGAAGGCAGCTGTATAAGCCAACATGAAGAGCTAGAATTAGAACAGGTAAATTGTTTCCAAAACCTTCTCATTGAGCTAGAGGAAGATAAAATAGAGACTATAAACCAAATCACGAGTTACATAAAAAATATTCTAAGAAGGAAACAAAACATGGCATTGATGCAAAGAGTGTCCCTACAAAAAAAAGAGGAGGTAATGAAGGATATGAAAAAGAATAAATATCAAGGTCTCGATGACTATACTACAAATTTCTACTAGACTACCTATCATATTATCGACCCTAAATTGTAAGAAGTCATTGTGGAATCTCACAGAGTCTAGAAGGTAAGTTCTGGTCTAAACTCAACCTTTCTTGCTCTCATTCCTAAGTCAAATCACTCGAAGGAACCCAGTGGTTTCATACTAATTTCCTTATGTAATATCACTTATCAAAATCATTACCGCCATTATAGTGAAACAACTCGAACCCCTCCTCCCTGTATTGATTTTTCTAGAACAACTGAGATTTGTAAAAGGGTGCCAAATTCTAGATGGTATAATCACCTCTCAAGAAGTGGTCCACACTCTGAAAAAATACAAAATCCCTGGAATAATGGTCAAAATTAATATGTCCAATGACTATGATCACCTCAAGTGGTCATACATATCTGGAATCCTTAAATTTTTCATATTTAGTTTGAGATGGATCTGGTGGATTCTAGCCCTCATCTCTTCTTTGTCCTTTTCCATCTTCCTGAATGGTTCTCCCACTACCCCCTTTCATCCTTTCAAGGGCCTGTGTCAAGGAAACCATTTATCTCACTTTTTATTTATCCTAGCCACTAAATTTTGCCTACTTCCTCAAGGAAACAACTCAACTCTAATTAAGGGTCTCTGACTCTGGGAAGAACATATGGACCTCACACACAATTAGTTTGTTGATGACATCATGCTATTTTTTAAGGTATCTCTCCAAGAAGTTAAAATATTTAAGGACATCCTTCATGATTTCATGCATGCCCATGCCATAATGATTAACAATAATAAATGCATCATTTTTCTCAAAAACCTAACCCTAATTTAGGTCCACATTTCCCACGGTATTGGATTCCAAATTGGTTCTCTCTCAACCTAGTACCTTAGCATTATCCTCTCATGAAATTCCCTCAAGTATTATTTCTAGAATGAGACTTTTCAAAATATCTCAAACAAGCACTGGGTTGGGAATTTTGATCTCTCAATCAAGTTGGGAGAGTGGTCCTCCTGAAAGTAGTAATTTAATCAATACCAATTTATCAGCTCTCAGATATAGCGACCCCCATGAAGGTCTTGATAATGATGACTGATGTCTTCATGATGTTCATCTAGAGTGGAGGTAAAAACTCCAAGAATTAGGCCCTTGTAGCCTACAATGACTGATCATGCCCAACCTATCATATCAGGTAAGATAGGATTAAGAGATCAAAAAATATTAAATAGATTGTTGGGCATGAAGTTGTGGTGAAGATGGTCAGTGGGAGGATCAGACATATGGAAAGAAATTTGGAATACAAAATATGGCACAACTATCTCCCAAGTGTGAACGTTAAGGCAGACTGCCATGGCTATTACCTCTACCACCTAGAATTTTTCTAATACAAATAAGGATGTCATTAGAAGCCACACATTTCGGGGAATATAGAATGGGAAAACAACTCTCTTTTGGTAGGATACCTCACATCAAAGAGACAAGTTATACAATAGGAAATATATCGGGTAAACATTCCTATATGCCTTAAATAAAAACTACACTATAGTGAAAATTACTAGAAAGCCTCCCAAAGTGATCCCCATTTCGAGAAAATGGAAGGAAAAGGATGATTGGGAGAACTCCCAAACTTGAAACAATGCCAACTTATGGAAAGAGAACATTGCACCAAAAAAATTGCCAATCGGGATATATGAAATATCTTATGATGGGGATATTATACCCAGAGAATGTTTATAGAAAAAGATTCCTATCATATAGTTGTTGAAGATTCGTTGGAGAAGATATCATCACTATCAAATAAAATATGGAAAATTAATTTTTGGTGGAAAATATCCAAATTTTTATGGATGCTTTACCATAAATATTTTCGTACTTGGCACCAATTGCAAAAATGAGTCTTCCATGGACCTTCACATTGTATTTTATGTGGAAAACAAGGAGACGATGGAAAAAAATTACTAAATTCATGCCACTTTAATGAAAACATGCGGAGCAATTTAACTCGGGTCTTCAAACACTCAAACAAAGATCAAACAAGTATTATGGAAACCATAGACATATGGATGAAATGAATCTTCTTAAGTGTAGGATTAATAAGGCATGCAGTCTATCAACATGATTTCTCCTATCGCCAGTCTAGAAACAACACAATAGAAGAATACTTAAGAATAAAATTTTCAATGAGGAGAACATCATGGAAACGATTCTTGCACATAGATGGCACCCTAATGATTGGAAGGTTGCTCCCCATGAAGCATGAATCATGCATCGTTTGAACTTAAAACTCCAAATGGTGGCTCCCTCTTCCTAGAAGCCTCTTGCTTCCCCCCATCCAAGCCCCAACCAAAAATTTCCACCATTTGGAATGTTTCATTAAATTGATATTTGATGGTCAAGTATATCCGAGTGAAGCTAGTTTTGGTGGCTTCTTCTAGAATTCGTAGAACATAGTGAGATTTATCTATGTTTCAGACACTAACATGATTAATAACAATGAGGAAGAGTTCAATGCCCTGGAAATATGCCTAGTATTAGTAAATTGAGAGGGATATTGGAAAATAGTGATTGAAGGCGACTCATAGTTCATAGTAAAAATAGTCATAAAGCTATGTAAGGGAATCAAGAGTGATAATTTGGCATGTAGATAGAGAATTTCTAGATTGGTCAAAAGCATAGAACTTCTTCTCCAATGTTTTGACTACCTCAGCCCATTCCATGTCAAAAGGGAAAGTAATAAAGTGACAAATATATTTATAAATTGGGGCTACCACAACACATGAGGACCCTAGGAATCCACCCAGCTACCACTAGGACTTCATAATGACCTTCAAGCTCTTGGCACCATTATTGCACAAGAATCTAGGAAGAACTAAGACATGGGATAAATATATAGTATAGATCTTTGAATCAGGATGTGAGCTAAACATATGACCACCATGGTATTTAGGCTATAGTAATGGTTAAGGGAATGATTAAAGAAAGGGGTGGCATGTCCACCCTCACATATGAAGAAACATGAATAGAACATGCAAGAGAAAGTATACATAGTGAAGGTGGTTGAAGGGGAATTCAATGCATGAGATGAGGGATTTCCTTAAAATTGAAGAAATATTAAGGGACCTGGACATAATTTTTCAAGTTCTCAAGCAGAGCACATGGGAGAAGGTCAGGGTGAAAGGGAGCTTTTATCCCTGACCTAGGCAAGCATGCTTGAGTGGATTAGTCTCAACTCTCGAAGGTATATTATAGTCAATATTGAAACCTACATTATGTATATGTTTACTTGTCTCCGCAAGAAGAAAATCTCAATGCATTATGGTGGTTTCTTTGTTTGATGATCGGGTTTATGGGGTTGTCTTTTCATCAAATATTATTTTCTCATTCATTTAATCTTTCGATTCAAGGGTAGGCTCTACCAAAATAGTTCTCAAGGGGATATTTCTGACTCTAATATTGATTTATTATATTAAACCCACCTTTGGGGCTTGGCGAAATTCTAGAACCACCTAGTTTCCACTCTTGGGCCACGGATGTGGAGGTGAATTATACCGATTCCTTTATTGCTTAGGGCTGAGTAATTCACATCTTCTTTCTATTAAAGGAAAATATTGAGATGGGGTGGAGGTTCCATATATATTTAAACATTGATGGTCAATGTAATATAGTTAAAGAGTAAAAGGGTTTAAGGGAAATGACCTTCTTGGAAAAGTAACGAACATGATTAGAATAAAAACTACCATCGAGGGTTGGGGTAGGTTATCCTCATCTTGGTTCTTTAACATGTGGAAAATTTTTGGTTTCTGCTTATTAAAATTTTGGTTCTCCGTCGATTCTTGGTAAATGTCACATATACTTGGGAGTTAAGGTTATCCAAATGCGGGAATACCTATAGCCAATGTTTGAATACCTCTAATTCCACTCTTGTACAAACTATTATCAAGGGATCTGACCTTAAAATGCACTTGCAGATAATTCATAGCAAATGGAAAGAAAACAGTATGACTCACTCCCAAAATAGTTCTAGGTCATGTGTTTGTAGAGGGAGGGGACGAAGCGTGGCCCACTCCAGTCCCAGCAGGGTCACAGGTCGGCGAAAAACTTTGAGAATGAGTAGTGATGGTGCTAATGCTTATTGATCAGGCACACAATCTAAAGCCCAAGTGACGATGAGAGGGTTGGTAAAAGAAATTAGAGTAGATATGGATCCTACTAAGAAATTTTTGCTATCTGAATGGGAATCCATTATTGTAGACCCGGGTTATATTTGGCTTCATAGTACATTATTTATACAAACTTGACATGTGTAGTAGTTGTTGAAAACCTTGCTAGCGAAGGCCTTGATTCTTCCACTAAAACGCAACCAAGAAGTTAAGGAGGAGTTGCGCATTATCCACAATGAATTCTAATTGATCCAACATCAAATCCAACAAAAAAAAACTGAGTTGGCTTGCATCAAGAGACACATCCCATTTCTGCCACCGATAGAGCAATCAGGAACTAGCTCGAGGGACCCTACCCCAATAGATTCTTCTCATGAATAGAGTTTTCTAGATGTATCATACTTTTTTTTTGCTTTTTGGATTAGAAGGATATATCGTAGAGGTTATCAAGATAGTTTTGTGTATGTATCATTGGAGGAATCTCTTAGACAATTTAAAATTTGGACTCGTCATAACTCAACCAGATGGCCAAAAAACATAGTTTTTCTATGGGTAGGTTGAGGCCATCTAGGTATGGATGCTCATTATGTATTTACATGCTTGATTTTGAAGAAATAGAAAGACACCACCTCCACTTACAAAAAATGTGGCTTTTCAAATAATTCTTAATTACCTTATTATTATTAATTATTATTATCATACTATTAATACAGTTAATAATACATTGCTAATTAGTATTATCATTATAATACCTTATTAAGTAAAATAACATTATTTTCTTTATTTTTCCTTTTTACTGATATCTTTTTCCTAAAGTCTCTCTTAATACTTCCATTAAATATAAAAGTTTAGTCTCTCTTTCTCTTCACTAGTATTTTTTCTTGATGTCCTTGATAATGAATAAAATGTTCACATGGCACACAGGGGTTTGGCCTTGTGGTCAGTGAACGGTCTGCTAAGTTGTTTGTGCCGTTGTGTAGGTCATAGGTTCAAGTCTCACCTTACCCTGAGAGGCCATTCCTTGCACGATGGTTGGTTCCTCCTCGCTAGATTCGACCCATATAACACAAATATGATATCACCACCATTGCCGATTCAGCTAAATATATATATATAAAAAAAGAATAAAATATTTATATAAAATATCACACCACAACTTCCTCATTTATAAATTATAAATACAAAAAATCTATATTTTTAATAGTTAATATTATTTATTATTTTGATATTGTTATTATCAATAATTATTAATTATTATTTAAGAATAACATTTAAGTGATAAAAAGTTTTCAAAAATTCGAAAATATTAATTTACCAATAAAAATTTGAAAAGGCTTCAATCACATTGAGAAGATAATGCAAGTATAAACATAAACAGTTGCAAATGTAAGCATAATAAACCGTAATTTTCCTTGGCTCTGATTTTCTATTACCCCAATACATAATTTTAAACTTTATTTTATCATATTTACAATGTGAAAGAAGGAAATTCAAACTCCACTTCCACTATTATATGGTTGAGTGACTAATTTGTATGATGTTACAATGGCGGTATGAAATATTGATCCAGCATGTCAACTTTACTTTTTAACATATAGCAAATCACATTTTCTCAATTGATTTGTGCAATCCCAATCTTCATTGCTTTTTTTTTAACAAATCACAAACAATGGTTACGCAACCATTCTAATATATCGTTGCCAACAATCGAGGGATAACTACGTTTTTCTAAGGATGGTAGGTAATTCTTAATACAATTTAATTAGCAATATGTACTCGGAGCGTTTTAGATATTTTTTTTATATATTAATATGTACATAAAATATATAACATATATACTTTTTAATTTAATTTTTTAAATTGGTTTATTAATTATTAAGCTAAGAGGTTTTTTTTACATTGTTAAATTTGAGCTAACATCTATTAATTTGGTACCATTATATAATTATTTGGTTACATTATAATTGGAGGTGATATGTGTTTTTTTTTTAATTAAAATAACAAAAAAATTATATATATGATATTAGATGTAATAAAAAACAAATATATTTTTTTGATTTGATTGATTTAAATTATTCTAAAATATTGATAACATTATTTTTATTAGCCAAGCTAAGGATAAGTGGTAAAATTATTTCACTCGCACTTTCAAATAAATATGAAATACTTCACCTCACATGTACAAAAAGAAAAAAATTAATACACTTGTTTGTATTGCTTAATTAAAAATATTATAAAAAATCAACAATCTCATGCTCAGTCGTCATCCTAATGAGAAGTGGTAAATATATTTTTCACTCGACCATAAATAAATATTTTGATGTACAAAAGGAAAAGAACTTTATATTAAGACATTTTGATTTTTTTATTTTATTATTATAGAAAACACATTTTAAGGAGTGTCAACTAGTTTATACCCTTGTAATGTCCCATATAATAATAATAAATAAGTTAGTAATAGTAATAAAAATTATAATATTCAAAAATATAAACAAATGAAAAATAACATTAAAAAAAATATAATAATAATAAATAGTAATAAATATGAAGAGATTATAATTACACATAAATAAAATAGTAAAGTTAGTTTTATATATATATATTATATATATATATATATATATATATTAGTTAGAGTAAGAAAAGTTAACAAAAAAGTTAAATAAAAAATAAGAAAACGTAACTAGATAACTTTAAAAATGGTAAAAAAATAAAGTTATCAAAATAAAATAGATAAAATAGAAAAATATAAATTAAGATAAAATTTAAACTTAAAGTAAAAACTTAAAATTAAAAAGTAAACATACAATAAAAGTTGCATGATGACACATGGAATGTGTTCATGCGGTTCACCATCTAATGTTTGGTCTATATAATAGATGACATAGAAGATAACTTTAAAAATGGTAAAAAAAAATGGATAAAATAAGAAAAATAAATTAAGATAAAATTTAACTTAAGTAAAACTTAAAATAAAAAGCAAACATACAATAAAAGTTGCATGATGACACATGGAATGTGTTCATGCGGTTCACCATCTAATGTTTGGTCTATATAAAAGATGACATAGAAGATGAGAAAAGATTCAAATAACGTTCAACTCCGAAATTACAAGTAAGGCATGTTGACACATGGAATGTGTGCTTGCAGTTCACCTTCTAATGTTTGGTCTATGTAATAGAGGACATGGAAGATGAGAAAGGATTCAAATAAGGTTGAACTCCAAAATCACAAATAAGGAATATCATCACTACAGGTAAGTTGATTTTGCTCTTATTTCTTAAAATTTTTATGCTAATTAGTTGAAAAGAGGTCGTTGATTGTAAACCACATAATTGATCTAATTACTTGCATGTTTTAATTTCGGGGTTTACATATAGTATTAGAGTGAGTGTCAACTCTATATAGCCTATAGATAAAAGTGAAAAAGAAAAAAAAACAAAAAAACAATGCGTGATTATAAAAATAGTAAAAAATTTAATCAAGTAAATTAAAAAAAAAAAAAAAAAAAAAAAACTTTAATTTTCGCAAATTATTGAACAAATAACCTTTACAAAGTGAATAAAGTTTATTTATTATTAAAAATCACGTGAGACACTTCTTGTTTGCATGTAATTATATATACATGTCTCTCTTGAACCTACTATTATAATTTTAATTTTTAAAAAAAAATCTATGAACTTTACATATTATATGCATTATAATCTTAATATCATTACATCTATGGATACTGATATACCTGCTTGATATCCTAATATCATTACATCGCTGCATGTTCTAAATAAATTATAATACTTGAGCCATAGTTATTTATAAATGTTCAACGCACACAAAAGTTTCCATAATTTTTTGATATTTATTTTATTGGTATATATATTCTTAAAATTATTATTAATTATTAATATGACTTTTTAAAACTAAATTATTATTATGCGTGTACTGAAAACCCAATTTCAAACCAAACGCTGACGACCGTCCTCCAACACCGAAGAAACCATGAACTCTGGAGTACTGCTTCCTTCCAAGCAACCGTTCAAACCACTGATCCAAAGCTGGCCAATAGAGGCATTCTGCAAAGCTCGAGCTTCTAATGGACACAAAACCACTAACAATAACAAAAGCAGCTTTCAAACTGTATAGCTGCTCAAACCGTAAGTTGCGAACAGGCCGGAAACTTTGAAAACCTGAAAACCGCCGAGATTAAGGGGAGACCACTTCTTATAGAAGAAAGATTGTGGTCTTCACCAGACATATGGTGAGGCAGGGGATCTTTTTCCTCGTAACCATTTTAGAGGCTGGAAAAGAAATCAAAACGCCTTGACTGCAGGTTTTCCAAAATCTGATGCGGCTAAGGAAACATCAACATTGAATGTCATTGCGGCTTAAGGAAACGTCAACATTAAAGAAAGATCCTACTGGGATCTGTACCCAGATCGCTGGATTCAAAGTCCAGAGTACTTCCAAAAGCCTAAGCAAATGAGTGTCAAAAACATACTCAGCAAAACCACAACTTTTATGCACGCGACAGTTGATTCCAACTCTATTGTTTTTGTTCAATTTTCTCGTTAATCTTATTCTTCTCTACACTATAATGAAAATATCATAAAGTTGTTAGAGATTGACTCTTATCCACCAAAAAAAATTATATCCGTAGATTACTTTATAAATTTCTAAAATTCGTTGTGATTTTCAGTGATTTTTTTTATTTTGTTAATCAAGGAGTTTGACAGGATGTATGTGTGAGAATAATATATCAATAATATTGTTTATGAATTAATAAGTGGCCTGGAGTAAACTGTTATAAGATTAATACAAATTGTAATAAATAACATGCGTTTACATATAATGATTTTTTTTAATATAATTGGAATTTAATTGAATTAGGTTTTTTTCAAGGTTAGATTTGAATTATATTTTTATGTATTTAGATTAGGTATTAACGAAGACTTGTTGGAAGCCATAAATGAAGTGGTGGTGAAATATAAATTTTTAAGAAAAGGTTGTGTTATAGTTGAATAATTTTAAGTAAATGCAAGTTAGTTGGTAAGGGTTAATTTAATGAGTTTAATCATTTTAAAACATATTAAGAATTAAGGAGTTTAAGTATAACAAGTCAGTTAAAGTTTAATCATGGTTATTGCAAAAGTGAAAGTTTGAAAATTTAATAATAGTTATTACTCTAAAAGGAAAAGTTGAACTGTATCAATTTTCTTGCATTATTTTTGCTTTTGCATGAATATATTCTTAATTTAAAATATGATTTTGTGGGTGGTTCGAATTTTGTAATTGACATTCATGTGGAAAATTAGCCATATTATTTAAATTTTTGTTGATACACTATGGTACTATGTATGAGGTTAGTCATATTGTTGAAAATTTTATTGATACGCTATTGTAATATGTACCAGGTTACAGTTCCAGTTATTGTTATGTCAACATATAAATATTGAAGTTTAATGTTGTGATGATGTTTCAGAGTGTGATTGTATGTGGTAAATGTAAATAGTTACGATGCGAGGTCAATGATGTATATGTGGTGCTTATTTATTTATCTCTTATGATAATGATGTTAAATGCTCATGATGGATATGATATGCACAAGGGTCATGATATTATGATATGATGTAAATTGACATGTGGTTCATTTATTATGTGATGTAATGATATATCATTAATGAAAATAAGTTGATGCTATGACCTATGAGTGTATTTTATGATGTGAATCATGTGGTAATCACATGCAGATTTTAGGACATGCAAGAGGATGTTGTTCTTTACTGTTTAGAATGTTGTGATAACAATGATGTTATGTTATTTGGATGACATGCAATATTTGACATATGGATTATTTTTTATGATACTATGGTTATTGCTAATGTATTGGATGTATCTTGAGATGTGGTGATGGACATGAAATCCACAAATGGGCTGAGAGGGTCTATTTATTTGATGATCTTGAAGGAGCCCATACCTACAAGGGAGAATATGTAACACCATATGGGTTGTGGATATACTAAATAAACACTAGATATCGCAGTGGTTATTTTGTCTTGTATAACTCTTGATGGATAGATATTGAAGGGCTATGGGACCATCTTCAGGAGGCTAGGTGCTTGATATTGTAGGCTAGGTGCCTGGTATTGGGTTGCAATGTCAAAGTCTAGTGGGGGTATAAGGACTTCGATGCAACTGTGCACCTTAGTATGTGTGGAGGGAGTGGCACAACCTTGCAAGATGCCCAGAGTCATTCATCACCATATTGGATGCATGCCTTGGGGCAGATGAGGTCTAAGTCAGGGGCAAGTGTTGGGGCCAGCCTTCACCTAGGATACAAACTGATGAGACTTGTCCCTAGTTTCGAAAGTGGGAAAAAAGACATATATTCCTTGAGATTTCCTAGGTCTTGTGAAAAAATTCAATGCCTACTAGCTATTCTACTTGAAGAGACGGTGTAGGGAAAACTTGAAGTAATAAATAACTAAATAAATAAAATTTTAATGATTTAATTTAACTTTGGGATGAAGTTCCCTAGAGAGGGGGAGTATGTAATGTCCCATAATAATAATAATAATAATAATAATAATAATATAACCAAGTAAATAATAAACAATAAACAAAAGATAATAATAGTAAATAGATAATAAATAATGAAGAAATATAATAATAACCACTAAATAAAATAGTTAAGCTAGCTAGCTATATATATAAGAGTAAAATATAAAATAGTAACAATATGTAAAGTTAACAAAAATTAAAATAAAATAAAATAAGAAAGACTTAACTAAAAGAACTATAAAAATAATAAAAATAAGTAAATTTAACAAAAAGTAAAAAATTTATCAAAAAGTAAAAATGGATCAAATAAGAAAGAAATAAATTAAGAGAAAATTTAAGTTAAGTAAAACTTAAAATAAAAGTTGCATGTTGACACATGGAATGTGTGCATCATCATTCCATCATCCATTCTCTTGGAAGAAAGTTTTGCGAGACAAGGATTCCCTGGCAGTAGTATGTTCATTGAGGGCTCCAGGTGGCTAGTTGTAGAAAGATTATGCGCAACTGAGCCTATGGTTTGGTGGAAAGTTGTCCCTAAAACTTTGTTGCAGTTATCAGGATTCAATGACGGTCAACACCGGCATTACAACTAACTAATAGCATTGCTACAGTTAAGTTGATTTTGTTGTTATTTCTTAAAAATTTATGCTAATTAGTTGAAGAGAGGTGTGTTGATTGTAAATCACATAATTGATCTAATTAGTTCCATGTTTTAATTTCAGGGTTCTTACAATACGAAAATAAATTTTGAAGATATTGAATTAATTTTATACATTCAAAAATGCAACTTAAATAATGAAATATCAGATGTAATTTATACATGTGTGTGTTAATTACTTAATTACCAAAATTTTAAAGGGATCAAATATGTCTAAGTACGAACATTTTATTCACTGTCAAAAATGTTTACACCTCAAGAATTTGATCCTTGCAACTCTTTCTAGATATTTCATTAAGATGGATATATAATACTCTAACTTTAAATTAATGTTTTGTATGTGTATATATATACCAAAACTTTTCAATATAATAATATTATTAATAATAATATTAGTAACGTTCGAGTGAGTATTAATATTAATGTATATTCATTAATAATAATATTGACTATTAATATTAATATTAATCTTTACACTAAGAACTACATTACTACTTATTATACTAATATTATTTCCATGTAACACAATGGGATGTTACATTTCTCTTTAAATTAAAAATTTTATTTTTTTAAAATACTAATCAATTTAATTAATAAATTAAATGTTTAATTATCCATAATATTATTAATAATTTTTTTATTACCCAACTAATCTTATGTATTTATGTTTTAATAGACTATTCATACTAATTCTCACATTTTTATATATGTATGTGTCGAACATTAATAATATGTTGATAACTTTTTCTAACATTTAAATGTATTAATAGTGTTTAATACAACATTATCACATGTTAATTATATTTATATCATTTATTTTTTAATATTATATTATATTATATATTAAAATATGTTAAATATGGTTTCCTATGGTTTACACGGTCAACCATAGTCAATATGGGTATCATAGTCAATAATAGTCAACTTCACTACCATGGCGAACTCTAGTTAAAAAGGGTATCATGGTCTATATGTAAGTAACCTATAGTCAACCATAGTGAACTATACTTCACTATAGTGGATGAAAATGGATGGCCATGAATGTGTCTAGTCATTCATGGTCAAATAATATTAAAATTATTATAAAATATAGTCAATCATATTCAACTATAGTTGAAAATGGTCAAACAATGGAAATCATAGTCAAAACATGATAAAATGATTGTCACTCATGCCAAACAATCTTCAACCATAGTCAATCAAGATTAACCATTATTGTATACTTATTAAGCATAACTTTTCATTGTCTAAAAATAGGCAATAACATTTAAATATAGTCAACGTGGACATGTATAGTTAAGAGTGGTTGATAATAGTTAAACAATTGAGAACCATAGTGATCATGTAACATCCCCTAGTAACCTCACATGAAAATTCGTGGAGTTAGAAAAATTTACACAATTTACCCAAAGGAAGCTAGACAAATTACTATTATAGATTCGTCATTAACTATTGGATAGAATATTCATATTTACATAGAGTAATTTTAGTAGATGAATAGTAAGTTACATAACCATGAATAACCACTATTGTAGAATATTAAGATAAACTTTTTGATGTAACCTTGCATCATCATTTTCATGATTCCTTTAACTAGATTACTTAAACACATACCTTATATTGTAAACACCAACTCATGCAAGGAATACACATCATAGAAGTAGCATACTAGGCAACCACATCACTAGACATTGATACACCCTCGAGACCTGCTAGGGTGAAAACCAACAAACATTTAACTTTATTATTAAATTCCCATGAGCATTTTCACCCCTCACTCAATGGCTTATAAGGGATTCCATCTGTTAACCATTGTCATAAAATATTATAATTAAATATCATTTAAATAAAAAATATTAAACTAAAAGCTATTACAATCATCATGATATCATCTACCCAAAACCCTTCAATATTTATATCTTTGTGACCCAGTTGTTCCACTACTAGACCATCCTACAACTTGCACCCATCTGCATGGACCATTAATTCTTTACTTGCCACCATGTTAAACATAATCTATCATTTGCACAAATCTCCATCCTTTCTTCTCATTGTTGTTGTCAACATACATTGATATTGTAGGTTCTAACCCCATACATAAATTACCTACATACAAATTCTAAAAATAGAAAATAAACAATTGTGAGAGCATAACATATAAAACAAATATACACAAAGATTTCCCCTAGATTCAAAAGTCGGGACTACCAGATTGATTTTTCAGTATTTTCCTTTGAATGTTACAATACATATATATACATGTCAAAGCATTTATAAACCCTAATCCATTAACCTTGGATTAGAACATAACTGTACTTCCCTTAACCGAATCTACAAAATAACATGGAGCAAAAACCATTGCGCCCAAAACCATGTGTGAAATCCATGGACAAAACCATTGGTAGGTTTTCTCACCTAATATAGGGTCCAAAAAAAATTTCCCCGCGATGTTGCCCCAGACCTCGTAGAGGGGGGCGGTAAACCCCTCCATAGGGGAGGTTATCACTACCACTTGTGACGCTCCCATTGCACCCAACACAATGAAGGGGGCACTCCACCCCCCCTCCTCCCCCACTGAAGTTTAACTACTTGGGCTATTGGTGGAATGGATATAACACAACCCAACAGATATCATTATTACATAAAGTATTAATCAACCAATAATCATTCTTTAATAGTGATTCTTCAACATCTACTCATGTGCATACACGAAATGTAAATATAATATCACAATATGCTTCTTCTAACAACATTTCTCATGCATTAATTATAAGAAAATAAATATCCAAGAATGTCAAAATAAATACCACCTTATTATTATCCTTGTTGCATAGGCACATGTTCCTTTCCAAAAAAAAACCTCTGGAACCATCCATTTTCATTTCAAGGATACTGGAAACTTAGATTTGTTTTCCATGCATGTAATTAGATAATTAGCCCCATAGCTTCTTCTTTGTGCATGTATCTAAGTAATATTTCCAATACAATAGATATTATTATTCATAATATTATACATGCAAAAACATTTTCCCTTCTAAGAAAAATCTAACATAATAGATGCTATTATCAATCATGTAAATGAAAGTCCCTTTTCTAAAAGCATTTTTCCCAAGATAAATATATTTACAAAGTCTATTGTGCACCCAAATACATGATTTTTTCTAAAAG